>OFHS01003815.1:0-15675 GCA_900245855.1 Calvadosia cruxmelitensis | reverse complement strand
TGTACAAACTTTATCTTGTACTAAATCGCCATTGTACTCTGTATATGAATTGCTTTAGCTGCCCAGTGAAGGGCGAAATACACATCAAATCAACTAACTAGCTAGCTAACTAACGAACGAACGAACTAACGAACGAACAAACAATGGACAAACATACTAACAGGATGAAGAATGGCACGAAATAACTGAATAGTAATAATCATTCGTGATCAACTGAACATATATGGTTTGCAAGTAAACATGATGACAACTCCGCCAGACAACATACCATCAGATGAAAGAATGAAGAGGGCATAATCAGGGTTGAGGAGCTCTTTGAGCAACAAATCAAACCATTCTGCATCAACTCCTTGACCCTAAAAAATCACATATTACTTTATCATTTTTTTTTGTAAAATAGGATATCATTAGCCTCCACTCATCATTGAATATTCACATGAATCCAATAAGATACAATTTCTCTTTCGTGGGGATAAGTTTACTTTTCATAATAAACTATTAATCAGCTAATTATGTTCTACATATTAAATCAAGTCTAAACGACGAGCTTCCAAGACTCGTTCATTCACCGAAATCTTCTATGGAAGGGCAGGGCGTTCCACATCGTGACACTAGCAGCCTGGTTACTCCACACTTGCTGGTCTTGTAAAATCTTTATATACAGTCACAGGGATATGATGAACAGGAAAACATTTTCTATTTAACTGTTAAATTAATTAATAGATTTGGTACATCAATGTTTGCTATTTATCTCGTTAAAATTTCTTTTGCTTTAGCAGTATTACTTGTAAAGCAAACTTGACATTTCGAGCAAAATTTCAACAACTGAAGGCAATTACTGTAGACATCCGTTTTTCTCTGGAGTTGTGTGAATTTGAACACGAACATTTGCAATTGTAAAATTGATAAAAAGACCAAATAATGCGAAGCAATTGCACAGGTAGAAAAACTGGAAAGTGAGGAACCAAAGTGAACACTTGGCAGTGAAGACTCCAGCATGCTGAGAATTGGCCAGGTGCAGTCCTGACATTTTTTTGGATTTCAGCTATTACGTACAGCCACGTGTTTCTGAATTGAAATCGACAATTTTGACAACCAAGAACAATCTTTGAAATCGATCATCATAGCAGAAGAGTACGGTTGACTGCACATTAAACAAAGCAATTTTGTGATGTCACAATACGTGGCAGAGGTCAACTTGCATAAATCCCAACATGCATTGAGACTGCACTTAGTCAGTTATCATTTTGAAAAAGAAATGTCTTTTATACACACTTGGACCACCTGTATCCTCATGGGGGATTAACGTTGCCAAGAAATTGTTGTTTGCTATTCGGAGAAATGTCATGCCTGCACAGCGTGACGCAAACAACGAATATAGTCAATCAGCAACAAAAATGGATTCGAAATGTTACGTTTTGCTATACAAATAATACTAAAAAGTATCACGCAAACAAACTTTAACGATATAACTAACTTCAAAAATAACACTTTTTACCAACCATTATGGTAATCATAATAACCAGCAAAACATTTCTGATTAATTAGAAAAATGAAACTGTTCAAAAATTAATAAATGTTAACAAGAAAAGCTTGATGACTCACGATGTTCTTATTATCATCACGGAAATTAACCCGAACAGCCTGCAATGGTCGAGATCTTTGTTGTTGCAAAACTGCCTCGCAGCTGCTCTCCAAAAATGACCCTAAAACAATCAGCAAAAGTTACAATAGACTATTTTCACAAGCTACCATTTTGGTAAAGCAAGTGCATTATGGGGAAGGTTGATGTCTCTGATTTCGGAATATGGAGAAAACTGGATTTGATACCGATGCAGATTTCTTCAAGCTGCGCTACTATCCTTAAACAGTCTCTTTAATGTTATGGGTCAGAGAGCCAGTCTCTTTGCTACTTTAGGCTATCAACATGACCCACAATGCACTGGTCTGTCCCATAGTGGTAGCTCGTGAAAAAGATAAAATACTTCCATTGGACCTCATTTGTATCAGAACTTACCTCGATCGACTGAAGCCACATTATTTTTTTTATCAGTGTACCGTTCAACAACGACATCTTTCAACAAATTGTCATACAGCCATTTTCTTCTTATTTCAAATGGCTATTAAAAGACAAATAGTGAAAATGCCAGAATCAAACAAATGGCATTACGATCGAAATTTAGGGGCTCTTTCAATAACAAATCAAATCATTTGGCACCAACACTTCAATCCAGAAATCAAATTTTGTTTACATTTCAAGTATTGATATTGCGTAACGCAACCAGCCGGAAGAACTTCTAGTGTCCAGTGCCCTGCATAATTATATGAAAGGTGTCTTCACCAGTTGCTAAGCATCAAAGTCTATGGGTGATAAAACGCTTTAACGGGGTGGTAAATTAGCCTTGTCATAGTCAAATATATAGCTTCGGGCATTGACAAAATAAAATTACTATAAAACTACTACAATAGCAATACATTCAAGTTGGTAACAACAGAGGTCAACGCGAAGTAAACACAAGGTCAACGCGAGGTCTAATGTAGGAAAAAGTTAACATTTTGGGAGTTGTTAGATATCGTCAAGCCAACAAACGATGAAATAAGGCAAAGTAAGATTTCAGTCACCTTTGCCTTGATAGAATCGGCATGGTTTTGAATCAGCTGTGGATGACGTAACAGGAAATGGCAATGTTGGAATATGACATCCGGATTCCTAAACATAAAGAGAAGGGATAATGCAAGAGGACACAGGGAAGCTAGGGGCTAATACTCGAGGGGGTGTCACCAACATCGCAGAGATGTCCTCACCTTTCAATGATGACACGAAGAGCGTCCTCCCTCCTCGTTAAAAATTCGTTAAATAACCCTTCCACTGAATTGCTGTAAGAAAAACAACTGGAATGATATGTCATACCTTAGAATACTGCTTTGCTGAATCAAATGCGAGAGTGAAGAGAGTATATATGCATTATGCAATGAATTTCCAACCTTTCTGTCCATAAAGGCTTTGCCATCGACGCTATGCTGAATCCGTGAACAACAGAGCAGATTCTTTTCACAATCGTGTCAACATCGCAGCTATGACGGCCGCTGTTAGCATTGCTGCCAGAAGTTGTCGAACATCCCAGACTCCCATGGGCATTGTCGGTTTTCTCCTCTTCTTGGTCTGTTGGCCGCGATTGGTCACTCGGCCTTCGATCCTCTCCTGAGTCTATGAGCGTGGTTGTCGTTCCGTCCGCTGCATCGACCGTCTGCTCCCAGACGATGCCTGATCCAGGAACGTTGCGAGAACAGGGCAGATGTGGGATCCCATCTTGTGACAGTTGCGAAAGGTTACATTGCAGGGAAGATTGACTGAAATGACTGCTCGATGAAGCGTGATACTGTTTCAATTTTCTTTCCAACTTTGGACTCCAGCTTTCATCGCAATCCGCAGTAAAACAGATCAAGCGAACAACGTCGCGAATCGAACTAGGGTTCAACGGCTTAGATGCTCTCTGACAGTTTTCATCTTCTTCTTTGTGGTTCATTTCACTTTGAAACAAACTAAACCAGTTGTCTAAAGAGAACCATAGGTCATTCAATGCGTCCGCTACCTCGTCGAAATTCGACTGCTCGACGTCCACTGCATGTGACATGCATGCAGGTGTGTGGATATTACCACGACATGTTTCATCAATGCAATGTTGTGTCCAGATGCTACAAAGTACATCAACAGTTAAAATGAAACGGTCAGAGACGGCCACGTCACATGACTGTGTCATATCCAGTAGCAACGTCCCGAGATTGAATGCACTCTTTGCTAGATCGAGCAGGACAGCTTTTATGATGGAGATTTTTGTGAAGGGCAACCCATCAAAAATGCTCATCGCCTACAGACAGAAATGGTATATATACAAATTACTATTGCTTACGAAGCTGTTGACTTGAAAGGAAGTGTCAAAGCAGCAATGGAAAAGATGACGAGTTGCAAGAATAAATCAAATGCATGAACATGGTGCCTAATTTCCGAATCCAACCAATTTCAATTTAAAACAAACACACAGAAAAATGCATGAAAATAGTTCTATCATATGGTTGAAGAAGTGAAACATGCATTACAATTTAATCCGGATAAAAATTGAAGTAATTATCTGTTAGCACAATGCGATTCAACTTTGTGATATCAGACAAGAATGCCATTGATGATATATTTATCAGGATTAAGTTCGTCCATTGGCAGAGAACATTCCAATCTTGATTCCAATTACATTTCAGTTATAACAGAGTTGACCTCTGGCACAGACGATGAAACCAGGAAACGGCTTTGTTTGAATCCTGGATCGAATTGAATAAGTTTTGAATCATTAAAATTATCCTTTTCGAATCATTAAAATTATCATTACTTGACATATTAAAATATCATTATATTTGGATGATAATTGATACATGCTCTCGGATGGTTTATATGTTCAAAATTGCAATGTCGCTTACATGCTTTTTGCTTGAATTTTGTATAAGCGTTGTTAGGACGCTCAGCAAGTTCGGATAGGATTGTATCAAAAGGAAGCAAGCCGTTTCATGTTCATTCTGTGAAAGAGATGGGAATAAGTGTCAAGATGTAAGTGACAATTTCTGACAATGTTTCGATATGATAACACAGTCGAACAAACCATGAATGCCGCTTGCAATGGTGAAACGTGATCATTATCTTCAATCAACTCAGCGCCATGCTCCAGTAATAAGCCGACTCCAGATGGAAAAATATTCCTGTCAACGCGATGTCTACAGGCAAGGGTAATACAATAATATTGTGAACATTCAAGGTAAATTGTATGGCTGACATAAACACAACTCATTATCACAAATGTGGTTTTCAACTGAATGCTGTGACAAATACTAGAATGTAGTATAACTGCATACATATAAAGCAATAGAAGGACTGAGTCAAGCAACAATAGTATAATTAATCAGTTAGTTCTAGAAAACACAGGTCCTTGTGTCAGGGAGAAAAATCGTGGCTTTTTCTCGGCAAGTATTGCTTATACGTCAGCCGCAGCTCCGAAAAAGCTCCAAGGAGGCTGCAATCGATCCTTAATTGAACCTTGCCTTGGACCTTTCGAGCGTCACGATTTGCCAAGGCAAGCATAGCACGTTCGGGTTGTTCAGGTCAAGGCGATAATTGATAGCGCAGTCCTCATGCATGTGCCGGGGATGCAAGGACTTCAGGCACGTGAGTTTGTGCTGAAATCGACAATTTTGACGGGCAAGAACGATCCATGAAATTGACAAGAGTACGGTCGAATGCGCTTTAAACAAAGCAATTTTCTGATGTCTTCACCCGTGGCCACAGATTAGTGCCCGTGGCAGAGGTCAAATCGCTTATAATTATATGGAAATGCATTGGCACTGCGCGTGGCGAATTCCATCACACTGGGCTGAGTCTCAGGCAAACTGAAACACAAACCTGCATGCTAAAAGAAGTGGAGTACAGCCATCATGGTCCCTGATGTTAACATTCGCCGAATTCCAAAGTAGAGCTTGAACCGCCTATAATGCAGCATATAAAACGATACATATTAGATGAAGCGTTTTAAAGAATAACGGCCTTTATCGAGAAAAGTTATCCCAGAAGAACAATAACAAGGCGTAATGACGTGTGAAGCACTGTCAATCAATGAAATAATACGATGAACAAATATTCCGGAACAAAGGAAATAAAAATATTGTTAACGGTTACCAATCCTGATGAAAGGTACATTTGCATTGTCCAATCACGTCAACTCCTTACACGGAAATGACCATTCAGTACGGCAAGATGAAGAGCAGTTCGTCCTTGATTGTCCTAGATAAAACATGATATGATATTGAAAACAATAAACAAACAAAATAGCAACAACATAACAAACAAACTTAGAGTCCTGGTCATGTTATTGTCGAAACAGTGCGGTGCTATCATTAATATCCAAAAACGGCGACGAACTGCTTCATTGAGCTCCGATTTCGCGATTTATGTCGACATGTGGCCTTTATACACAGGCGCCTGATTTATAGAGGTTACCGTTCATACAGGTCTGACTGTAACTGATAACGACAATACTTTCAAAACATAACAAGCTCCAAACATTGGTGACAAAACGTTATCCAAACCACTCACCGTGATATTTATATCTTTCACAAACGGTAGAAGCTTGTTGATATCTTGACGCAATCCATACAATTTGTTCGCAACCATCCAGTGGATCTGAAAATTTTATTAAGAAATGAATGGAAAGATTTGTCAAAGCTGTTGGCAAGCGGATAGTGCAGTCGTTCAGTAACTAGTTACGACACGGCAGCCATAGTTTAATCTGTTTAACTGAAAAATACTTTTTTATTGCAATTACAAACTAAAAACTTAACCATGATAAGATACATAATTCACATAAATATTACAGTCCAAACAGGCCTAATCTTACAAATATCAAAATTAATTGCCTCAATATTAACATCATAATCTAAAAATTGGCAAGCAGCACCCGCTGAGAAAGGACCCTAAAATACTGTCAGCGTTCCCGTTTCATAACAAGGCATCCGAACCATTTGACCACAACCGACATACGCCATCAACACCCATCATTTTAATTATAATTACTTTACTGAGGCGAAATTCTAGTATATTTACCAATAAGGTAAATACCCGCAAACAATTGCAAAGGCAAGGAGAAGAAAAGAAATTCCCGAAGGTAAGAACACTCCCACGGACAGTGAACTCCTTTTTTCCCCATACCTCCATAACTTTATTCGTAACAGTAAACTTAACTGAAGGAAGCTGAATAAAAGCAAAATCCGAAGATTTGTGGCATGATGCCGCAATAGACCATTTTCACAAGCTACCATTTTGGAAAAAGCAAGTGCATTATGGGGAAGGCTGATGTCTCTGATCTCGAAATGCGGAGAAAGTTGGATTTGATACTGATGCAGATTTCTTCAAGCTGCGCTACTTTGCTTGAACATATGATTTTCGTTAATATTCTGGGTCAGAAACCCAGTTTCTTCGCTGCTTCAGGCACTCAACTTGCCCCACAATGCACTGGTTTTTCCCATAATGGTAGCTCATGAAAAAGGACTATTGACATTAAACTGCTTCAATCCTCCAGCTTATGAAGTAGTTTTCAATGACAAACTCACCACCGTTATCCCGTCTTTGTTTTGAAGATCGATATCTGCGCCAGCCTCGAGCAACAACAGGCATACGTCTTCTTTCCTGCAAGAGAGTGTCATGTGTATGAAAGCAATCACTTATACTCAGCAATGCCATCGATCCATCCATCGATCGATCGAACGAACCATCCTCTAGAGCGAAAACCGTTATCTTTGGTACTTTAAACACTGCGAATTATCCTACAATTTTATCTCGCCATGCCACCAAGTCTTATGTTTACTTTTATTTGCTCAGCCAATAAATGCCGACCAAGAATGTGTCATGTCCATTAGCATTCTACTAAATATGAATACAACTCTATGGAGAGCTAATAAAACAGAACAAACCTGCGGGCTGCGAAAATCGGAGTGTTACCATCAAAGTCTTTGGCATTAATATTTGCAGAGCGTCGAAGCAGATTTTTAATTGCCTAAGAGGTTTGAAAGAGACAAACATTGAATAAGTGATGAACTCAACAAAGGAAATTACAACAGTAGAAAAATAAAAGCTCTCACTTATGACTCGAAAGCAGTCTACAGATATGTCTTCATCTCGAACAAGAACATCAGCCTCATGTTCATCATCATCATCGTATACATCACCATGTCCCCAGTTCGTCCTGCGACCTCGGTTAATATTAATAACGGGAATGAACTTTACCAGCATTTTGACAGGTCCACTGCAACAACTTGAACAAGCGATGTGAAGAGCAGTTTCTCCTTTGCGGTTCTGATAAAAAGTAGGAATAATTGATGTAGGAAAATAAAAAAATATTGAAATATGATATAAGTGCGACAGTTACTGAATACGCTAAAGATTACAGGGAAACCTTTCTATGACGGTCACCTCTGGGAACTGACAAAATAACCTAAAAGACAGGTGGCCTTTCTGTCCAGGTTGATTTCTATAGACAGTGTCATTTTGTGGTTTCGAAGAGTGGCCTTTAAACACAGGTCGCTGCTTTATAGAGGTGGTCGCTAATACAGGTTTGACCTTAAATATTTGTAGACGTGGATAACTGGATGTATAACAAGAAAGTGGTCAGGGTCTTGCTAGCTTATTAACAAGGAATACTAAGGTGAAGCCTTGTGATCAGATATCTCTGCCTTGTTTTGATTGGGTACGGAGTAGTAGACAACGATATTAATTTTACAAAGATACAAATATAAATAGTAAAGGTACAATATACATTAGGATGGTTAAAAAAAAGTCGACTTTCGAAATGTTACCGGGATCAACGCAAAAAGTTGTGAAATAGGGTAAAAACGTTGCATGCAAAAGGAAAATCAATTCGAAGCACGTTTAGAACTCTCGAATCATCGTTTTGTGTTCTGCCGCATATCGACTTGAACTGCACTAGCGGTGTTGGCGAGCAGATGCGAAAGCACCGCCTTGTCAATCATTCTCAGCAGCGAGAAGAGTCAGATTTCACAAGGCGTCTTCAGACAACTCAGCCTAAAATTTGAAACTCTCGGCCCATCGTGGCAACTCTCCTTGCAAACTTTATGGCGTTAGTTAGCTCATTCAACCTTTATTATTTCACTCTGGACCACATTGAAACAGCCTTCTAGGGTGCTTATCAAAAAGTGTAGCTAAGCAGATGCGTAATGTTATTCAACGTTCAGAGAACAAAAAGCAGAGATATCGACCTCTGAATGTTGACTATTAAATTGTTTCTCAAACAGCGCGAGATAACTGATTAAAGACCATTTTATACCCTGTTTTCCCCCTTCCTTCCGAAACATCGCAAGCGCACCAGAAAAAGAATTGAAAGATGTCCAAGCATGTCTGAGTCAGCTCAAAAATATGGTTAGTACAGTACGCAAAATTATTAGCTCACTGCGTACAATCTGCTCATGGCTTACAATCTGGGTTCAAATCAGGGATGTGGAAATATACGAAAGAAAAAAAACTAAGTAATACCAAGGCGGAAACAACGTTGATCAGGTGGAAACGACACTGTCTACGGATGGAAAGTTGGTTCTCATTTGCTAATACTTCCTGCACGATCTTTATATAGAAACCTGTCTATAATGGTCACCTTTGAGACCGGAGAAAAATGACCTTTAAAGACAGGTGGCTCTTCGGTCTAGCCGAATTTCTAAAAAAAGTGTCATTTTGGGGTTGAGAAGAGTGGCCTTTATATAGAGGTGGCTGCTCTAAAGAGGTGGCTGCCAATACAGGTATAAATGTAGTTTTCATGTCCTATTATCTTGTGCCAACTAATTCAATACAATTAGAAACAATTTGCATATGGACTTGTATGTGATTTCACACATTATGGGTAAAACCAGTGCATTATGGGGCAAGTTGAGTGCCTGAAGCAGCGAAGAAACTGGGTTTCTGACCCAGAATATTAACGAAAATCATATGTTTGAGCAAAGTAGCGTAGCTTGAAGAAATCTGCATCAGTATCAAATCCAACTTTCTCCGTATTCCGAAATCAGAGACATCAACCTTCCCCATAATGCACTTGCTTTTTCCAAAATGGTAGCTTGTGAAAATGGTCTATTACCCTACACAAACTATAGAACATTTTAACAATGGTACTAAACAAAGCCGAAATCTGAATGATCAAAACTGGAGCAAATGATGTACCAACTGTGATGTTTATATCTTTCACGTGTGACAGAAAAGCATCCAACACCCTTTCTAGACAAGGCCAAGCAAGCCAGTCAATCTAAAGTGGAAGAACAAAATTAATAAAACCAAGCTAGAACTAGTTGCCCGTAAAACTCTTTCACTCGATGAGACCGTATATTCGCGTGTAAATAGATAGATAGATAGATAGATAAATATTTTATTTTGATCACAATAATTCGACAAATAAACAAAGAAAGATAAAAGCTAATACAATTTTGCTATCAAAATTAGAAGATCAGAAATATATGCTAACTGCATCAAGTGAGATGCCATTGAAACGTTGTGTCGCCGTTGAAAAAGGCATCACTGCCAGTGAATGTTTTGCAATGTTTCTGCCAGCTGGTTATTAGAACGCCTTTAGGCAATGGGACAATATCGACAAAACTCTTTCGTGCAATTGACCAAGTGCATTCCAAATGCATTTTGGGATACAGTGAAGCCTGTCTATAATGGTCACTTCGTGGACCTGAGAAAAGTGACCTTTATAGACAGGTGACCTTTCTGTTCGCATTTATTCTATAGAACGTGTCATTTGGGGTTACGTCTGGCTCTGCTTTGACAACAATCATGATTCTCAGAACTGATAGTTGTCTCAGAGCAAATGGCTGGCTTGCACTTGGTTGATGAGCAATGAGAATTAAAAATGAAACACGTTCCGTTGTGAAACATTGGAATGAAACGTGTGTGAAGCAGATGTACAAACTAACGTCAATTTCCTGCTCCTGCAAAAGTGGACCCTTCACTTGTGTATTATCTGTTTACTTCCTGGAACGCCAATAAAAGACGTTAAAATGCAACAGAAATGGGAGGAAAGTTTTGGTCATACGTTCCACTGCTTCCCAACAAATTACGATTGATCATGTAATTACCGGTGGAGCGTTGTGTCCACCGCCCAATTATGCACTCAACTTATACCCGGACAATAGTATTTTTCTATCATTTTTTTCTGAAAAAATAGGGGTCGACTTATACACGGTGTTGACTTATACACGGCAAAATACGGTATCTGTTTATCTGCAAATATATGACATTTAGAAAATAAAAAATGTCAAAGTTCTGTCAATAGTTTCGATTATAAACTCACCACATTGGCAATATAGCTATCGCCTTTCTTGTCTTTTACGTAAACATTTGCACCAAGTTCAATCAGCTTTTCAACGCAACGACCCCGTCTACAAGACAGCGTTTATAGCAACATATTATTCATTACGATGCCATCAATGAGTCATAGCTAACTAATACAAATAGTACAGGAATGTGACACAACTAATTACTTTTGTGACTAGTTACTCGAAAAGTTACTTAAGGTTACTTATATTATTTAAGAGGTGATCTGCATTAAGAAATCATCTATCGAAGTGACTCTCTTTAAATTGTCCGACAAAGGTTCAAATGGCCCTACAATTTACATTTCTTAAATGACCACCTGTGTTAAGAGGCCATGGTTTGTTAGTCCCTTGGGTGGTCATCTAAGACAGGTTTATTGTAGCTAGTACCCAGCTGTGCAAACAACCAAAATTCCATAGATGACTTTTGCATGTGCAGCATACCCCTCTTGAGCTGCATTCATCAGTGGTGTGAACCCAGAAGAATCTTGGCAGTTGATGTCAGCCCCTCGCTTCACAAGCAGAATCACTGTCTCCAATGCACCATACCTTAACAGCGCACAAACACATACAGAAATTTTAAACATCAACAAATAATGCAATGCGGATCAAACAATAATGTACATTTCAACTTGTTCGATCAACTACCTGTCTTCAGCGAATACTTGTGAGCACTAAAATACCGCATTTATTACATCCTTGACAATTGCAAACAACCAAATATACCTATCTATAATGTCCTAAGCTGCCATCTGTGTTAAGAGACTACGTTATATTGGTACCTTGGTGATCGCTGAAAACATGTTTGATAGTATATTTAAGCAGAGAAGTAGCTCTAAAATGCTCGTCCATGTAATTTCCGACACATGGTTAAAAACAATGTCGTCATTGCATACAGGCAATTATTGCAACAATATGCAGCTGTATTATTTCTTTCAGTTCCTCTCTTTTCCGTCTTTAACTCGTCCTGTCCACATACTCTATCTGTCTGTATTCTACAGCACGTATCAAGACGTAACTTTGTGGAGATCAGCAAAGGAACATCCCAGATGTCATGCAAATCAGTACAAATTAATAAACAATATCAAATCAAAGTTACAATTAGGTAATTATGTAGACCACTTCAGAACCATGATTCGAGGAGGTGAAAGCAGTGATGCGGGACAGCTACATTTCTATGGTAGCATATACTGTACCCAGAAAACTATAAAAAGCAACAATTCCTCCATTTAGGCAATCTTTTCTACAGACAAGTCATTACGAGACTGCGAGTCAGTTCTCATAAACTTAGAATACAAAACTGGACGATACCGAAATAAAGAAAGAGCAGAACGAGTTTGTGTTCACTGCGATAACAGTAATGTTGATGACGAGAAACATTTTCTCCTCCATTGTAACTTTAATAAAAATCATAGAGAGCATTTTTTTCACTGTTTTCATAATATTGACCCAAACAACATCTATGTATTTGATTTTTCTCTCACTGTAAATACTTTTAAAGATTCACATCTTGTAATATTTCACCAGTGTTTGGAAAATTCGTTTCCAACAGCTTCAAGGACAGAAATTGAAATTGTAGTAATTAATATGGTTATATTGTAAATAGAGCTTTGCTACATATTATGTATATGATATATTGGCAAATATATATATGACTATCACAACATCAGAGCTTATGCATTAATGACCATATGTACTACACTCTAAAAACTAAAGGTACAGGAAAGGTACAAATGGGGTACAGACCGATTCCACCTTATATAATACCCCAGGGTACAGAATATGTATTCTGCAAAGGGTGCATGGGGGGTACAGATCAATTCGACCTTATATAGTACCCCAAGGTACATCAGGGGTACATTGGAAGAACAGATGTTGTACCTTATTGTTTCATCTGGTCCCAGTTGCAAATTGTATAGTATACTGCTTCTGCTACAATTTTGTCATCTCTACTTGTTGTGGGACCAGCAAGACAATGTTCTTCATACATACTTATCTGTATCGGAAGTCAGTAAGACAAGCGAGTGGATATGAAGGTGAAGGTGACTGTATGAGAACTAACGAATCAGTGATCTACCTAGTCTCATCACCTATGTCACAATCGTGTTATTACATATTAAATCGTTGCTACAACTGTAACACATATGACTACAGTCAAAGCTGTATTAGTGGCCACGTCTACAGAGCCGCCACCTGTGTATAAAACCACTCTTCGTAACCCTAAATTGACACTTTCAATAGAAATCAACCTGGACAGAAAGGCCACCTGTCTACACAGTTCATCCTCCTTAGGTCCCAAACACTATGAAACGCGCAAAATTCGTTATTTTCAACTTATATCCTCATTCTAAACTCGTTATAATTTGCTTTGTCGTTAAAAAACTCGTCATATTTTTTCAACTTGGGCAATATACATTTCGAAACTCTTTAAACGCTCGTTATATTCGGAAGCTTTGACAATAAACGTAAACGAACTCGTTATAAACTCGCTATTTTAAATGCGAAGCGCAGATCTTAAAGCAGGTATTTAAAAATGACTATTATAGACAGGTTTCATTGTACTACACTATCCTACTTCACGCCTTGTGTAGTTGTGTCGCTGTCTTCTACACTTACCTGGCTGCAATGTGAAGTAGAGACTCTTCAACATAAAGACCTCTCTGATTCAAATCGTAGCTCGAGTTGCTCAGCAGCACATCTATTACCCTGAAAGCAAATTAGGTTTGCATATAAAACTGCAGTGGGGTATTCATACGGCATCACAGAGCTACAGGACCAAGGTAGTAAAGTAACTATACACTTTAGTAACTAGGTACAGTCAAGCCTGTACTAACGACCACGTCTATAGAGCTGTCACCTGTGTATAAAGGCCACTCTTCATAACCCCAAAAAGGCACTTTCTAACGATATCAACCTGGAGAGAAAGGCCACCTGTCTATAAAGGTCATTCTCATCGTGTCCCAAAGGTGACCGTTATAGACAAATTTCACTGTACCTTTTTAACTAGTTGTAGAAATATGGAATAATCTTGTTTTGATGGCTGTGTAAAGCTGATGCTTCTCGCAAAGATTGTTCGTTTTTGTCATAATTATAATTATGTTTAATCATGCGAGACACAGTTTGCTCGTGACAAAACTAATGCAAACAAAGGCAGAGATTCGTTTTTGCTTTGGCGAAAGTACAATGTACAGCAACAAGACTTCCCTGCTCTGAGTCTCAGAATGGAAATAATTATTATTGGTTGCGTTGAGCTTTCTGCAACGAGTTGTAATAGTTGTGACATCTGCAATAGTTGCTCAGCATTTCCAATGGGAAAAACAGGCCCGCTGTTCGCTGTGCAAATAGCTTCGCACTTCCGCGCATAATCTATTCAAAGAGAACAATAGCCTGGTGGCGACTGCAAATTTAAGAAGTTGACAATTTAAGTCAAACTGCTTGGTTTTTTTGGCAAGCTCAATTGTTTTGTGTTGGAGAGTTGGAGTACTGCTCTTTGTAGAGCGTGTGAAATGAGCTGAAGTGATTTGGTGATTTGTTGATGTCTTGTAGCAAATGGAGTTTGGTTATGGTTTGCTCTTTGCATGATTTTTGAGAAATTCGATAATTTTTGGGGAGGTGATTGACTACTACTTGTACAGTAATTGTAATTCGTTACGTTTTAAAAAGAAATTTAGCAGCCGTGGGAATCGGTCCCTCTTTATCGCAGGAAATTCGGTATGTTTCTTGTTGAATGACAGAATAAGGGGAGAGAATAAAATTATGGTATGGTGCTATTATAGCTATTTGGGGGGCATCAGTCCCCCTTTATCACAAGAAATTTGTCAAGTCTGTTGTTGAACGACAGAATAAGGGGAGAGAATAAAATGATGGCATGGTGCTGAATTTTGTAGCTATTTAGGGGCATCAGTCAAACTTTTTTGGCAAGTGTGTTGTTGTACGACAGAACATTTAAAGGGAGAGAATGACGTCATGGTGTTATTTTGTAAGTGTTGCCTCTTTTAAAATTTGAATGATGGGCTCAACCTAACGAAAAGAACCTTTCAGTCATAATTATATAAAATTAGTCATAATTATAAACACTGACCATACCAATGCCGGTTTCGAGAAACAAGTGGTTCCAAGGTTCTCCACGCAGCAGCATCATCTTGAAACAATAAATAGGAAAGAATATAACCCATGCCAAGATTCAATCCCTGAAAACCTTGCAAGAAGAGTCACAACAACACGTCCGCTGGCTAAAGAATGATAAAGCTTAGCCAAGGTAACAATCTTTCATACCTTCAGGAAGGTTAACAATCCCTGCTGTTCTCAAGGAGCGTATTTGCTTTGTAAGCCACTCCATGCTCACACGGCCGGTAGTAAGCCTTTCTCAAAAGTCCAAACAGACAGCATTGCCAGCATGCAGAACGTCGACACTTTATTTACAATCTTGCATCATGATCGAGTGATGCCTGAAACGGCATCATGCCCACCACAGCCTCGTCTAGGGTCTTCTAAAGGAGGCTGCAAAATTGATTATCTGCTCACAGATTATAACTGTAAAGTACAATCTGGGATTGCATCATATAAAGCATAAATGTTAAATAATGTATTATTTGAAATATGCTGGTTTCTTCTCAAAGGCAAGTCGGACNCGGACGCGAAGTACTGTTATGGCACGCCGATTGTAGCAATATTCAATAAACGATATATAGCGTTCAATATCTATATTATTATTTCACAAACGTCTGTCTGTTTGTATGTATGTATGTATGTATGTATGTATGTATG
>OFHS01003814.1:0-11716 GCA_900245855.1 Calvadosia cruxmelitensis | reverse complement strand
TCCATAAATCGTCCATTCACACCAGCCAGTTGTTTGCAAAGGAAGAGCAGCTTGAGCTCAAGCATCTTAACGGAACAAAAATTCGCAACCTCAAGCATGTGACAGACGTCGAGACGCGCTGTAACAACACATTCGACATGCTGCAAAGGGTGTTGCAGATCTAACCTGCAACGATGGCAGTTGTGATGGACAACAGGCGCCAGCTGAGTCACCTCAAAATTAGCGCAGCAGAAGCAGAAAAGATGGAGGCAATCGTGAAAGTCCTGCGACAGTTCAAAGCTGCAACCCAGGCAGTGTCAAGCCAAGGGATCCTGTCTGCTGGCGCAGTGCTGCCAATTTCTCACCGATTGTTGACCCACGTGGCACCTCGGCTGACATCAGACGGATGAAAGATACCATGGCCAGAAAGTTACCGGACCGCTACGATGACGATACATCCCAGTTATTGAACAATGTATCTTACTTGGACCCACGGTTGAATTAAGCGCCCACTTGATAGATCCGTTGACAATGCAGCGCCGTTGGGCTGCATGCGACCGCCCCGCATACCCACGACGGGTTGGCCTCTGCGATGACTGGTATACACAACAAGTTTGGCATTGGCAAGAAGGTTGCTGCAACAACAACAGACAATGGGGCAAACTTTGTAAAAGCGTTCACCACATCCAGCAAGGCAATTCATGAAAGCGACAAGGATACTGATGACGAGGACAAACAATCTCCGTTTGCTGTCGGCTCTGTCCTTGATGGTGATGACCGTGGAAGATTCCAGCTGCTTCGTCACCAACCTGTGCATGCGACATTTTGAATCTGATGCGACGGCAGATGCGGAGTGTGCTATTCAAGATAGCTCATTCAAACGGTTGTACTGTACTGCAATGGCTAAAGCCCAGGGCTAGAAGAGCAAGATGTCGCGCTCTGCACAGGCTGCTGAAACAGTCACCGAGATCTGTGCTGTTTCACTAATCAAGCCTAACGCAACACGCTGGAATTCAACATACTTGGCTGTTCAGCGACTAATTCAAGTGCAAGACAAAGATGCCGACGCACTGCACACATTGTGCGATCGTTTACGTCTAGCAAGGTACGATTGATTTGCTTTGACTCTTGCGTTGATGCGTTGATTATGAACTAACAGAATGATGATTGTTCTTCCTTGATGAATTGATGATAACTTTTCTCGTCATTGTTAAGTAGCCATTCGTTTTAAAATAGTTTGTGTGTGCTACTTTCTCCTTACAAAACTTCAGATTTGCATTGCCGTAATGTATTAATTGCTGTTTTGAAATTTGATATTGGATTGGCCCATGATATTTCTTATTATATTTGAGTTGAATTTTTTCTTCTACTCCTCTGTCGTATGAATAATTATAAATTTCGCTGTTGTTTGCATTTAGTTTCAATCTCAATGAAATCAGCTTTCTGGAGGAGTATGCGAAAGTCATGGCGCCGCTGGCACACACCCTTGACCTCTTACAATCAGAGGAAAAGGCGTTTATGGGGTACCTGCTGCCAGCCATCTATGGTCTGCGAAGTAAATTGCAGGATACAGCCTGATCTTATTTATTGCGATGACCTAGCAGAAGCCCTGGTTACTGGCATCAACAAGGGATTTGGGAATATGATCTCCTGGCTGCCAGCATCAATCACTAACATTTCGAGACCAACTGGCTGATTCCTGAGGACCTTCTTGCCAAGGGTAAGTTTGTGTTCAAACTTTACTGTTTTACCTGTCTTAACTTGCATACCAAAATATCTTAAAAATAATTATAACAGCTTCCCTTCAAGATGTTCAAATTAGATGCTGCTATCTTAGGGTTTCCAGGGTCCTTTACTTCCCATAATCGTTCCGCAAACATATATTATGCAGTGACAAATTTAGTTGATATTCCTATTTGGTCTGGTAACCCTATGTCATCTGGTGTGATTTATTGCAATACATAACAACAAGTTATGTCTGGCTGAAGTTTTTACATTTGCTTGTTTTGATTCCAGGAATGAAGCTTCTGAAGATTATGCTAGAGAAACAGTCAGATGAGTTGACTGTCGCGACTCTGCCAGACAGTGCTGTTGTGCAGGAGTGCACTATTGATGCAGATGACTTCTTCTGAAGAAAATCTAAGAAGAATACCAGCTCTGTATCACAGCAGTTGCGGCGATTTGTTGACTCTCTTGTGTCTCCCGATGCCACTGAGATGCTCCATTGGCCAATGCTGAAGTCAGTGTTCATTTAGCTGAACACCCCAGTGCCATAAAGTGCTGCAAGTGAACGGCTCTTCAGTGCAGCAGGACAGATTTTTATATTAACACCTATGATGCCGCACAAATTTCGACGAGGAGGAATGCGACAACACTGGCCAATTTATCAAAGTTTTTCGTAGATAAAGAGCATTCAAACAATTTTGGAGCTTTAGATAGTTGAAACAATTGTCACACACTTGCCTGGGAAGCGTTTTCTTCAAACTACGAAGATATTTGGTAAGGAAATCAGTAAAATTCATCCGAAAAATCGTAGAATCAAGTTTGTAAACATAGAGCACTTTTATTTTGTTCGAAGCTTGCCTTTTCAAGAGTTCAAGTGTTCCAAACCAGGTTTGAATGTACAACCTTTCCATATGGAAGTAAAAAAACTCAGTTGGAAGAGCCACAGAGTAACTATGACAGGATAAAATACATGTAAAAGTTGTGTTGTCACGGCCGCCGCCATGTTTCAAGAATCTCTGTGGTCTGCAATGGCAAATCACGCGCCCAAATCAACAAGGTTCACTACTAGCTTCATTCTCATTGGTTTATATGGACAAAAGACTGGCTTCTGATTGGCTACAGAAAAGCAATGCGATCGCGAGTTTGAAGGCCGTTCCTTAAACGAGTACACTCGTGAACGGCATCACAGGTGTTAAGGCGCAGTTGAATAAGCGACATTAATTTTTTTAACCAACTGATATGCAAAGTTAATTGCTTATTTGTTTAGTTTAGTTCAATCAGATAATGGAATGAATACAATAATACATGATGCACCATTGGGTGTGAAACTAAATTGTTGTGTTCATCTGTTTGACTTGTAAACTGAATCATTGGGTGATTTGGGGAAATAGTAAAATATTTTTTATTTTTCTTAGAAAAGTACTCTCTTGGAATAGTACTTTTTACTTTTACTTAAATAGCTGTTTGCTATTTATTTTTACTTTTACTTTAACTTAAGTACAGAAATGCAGTACTTTGCTGGACATTGAGCGTTTCTAATTATAGGATAGTAAGCCTCTTGTCACAACACCTCCAAAGTAAGCAAAACAAGTAGCTCTGCCAACAGGTATGAAAATGACTGTCAAAGTGACATCTAGTTTTAAGTAGATTAATAATAATGTAATTCAGGTACAATTTATCTCTATAACTCTTTCGATTATTATTTCATGGCTGTAGATTTGAACGTAGCTCTCTTCTCAGTTAGGACAGCGAGTGCTGACTCTGATTCATCCAATCATCGAACCCAAACGAAGGATTTACTGCAGCACATCCTATTGTTTCATATAGAGGTGAGCCGATTAATCAGCAAACAGTCGATAAGGCAGATTAATCGGCCTTTTTCGACAATCGCTAATCGGCCGATTGTGGCAAAACATCGGCAAAATAATCGGTCAGTTTGGAAAATCAAATCATATATAAGAATCCAAACTTTATTATAATTATTTACACGAGGAAAAACACACGAAACACAGACTTCGTCTCTCAAAAGCCAATCTGAGACAGTTTCCTTTTACGTTTGCTTCTGTCCATCGGCCAATTAACAGGAAGCTATTGAAATTTTGATCCCCGTTGTTTGCATTTAGACCGGACTTGCTAATCGTTAGGTGTCAACATTGACTGCTCGTCTGCAATTACGGTTCAACGAGATTACAAGCAACAAAACAGCAATGTGTAACACAGCAAAGAGCGCAGTTTGGGAGTATTTCAGGTGCTGTGTTTCGTCTGTAAGTCTGAGGGCTCAAAGTCATTGTCATCGCGAGGTGGAAAGGTTAAAAACGTTTTACCACAACAAATTTGTGGAGTCATCTAAAGTCACAGCATCCTGCTAAATTCTTAGAGTTGACGTCAAACGAGACAATGACTTTGGAGAAGCGAAAGCTTGACGACTCGACCACAGTGAGTGCAAGGAAATGATCCAAGGCCAAAAGTCACTGCAAACTAGCTTTCAAGCCGGTCAACCATGGAAACTCGACAGTGCTCCTTCGAATGCAAGAACAAAGCTGATTGGGGAAATGATCGCAATCGATAACCAACAATTTCTCTTGGTGGAAGATCTTGGTTTCCAGCGACTGATAAAACACTTGTGTCCAAAGTATCCTTTACCAAGCCGACATCACTTCAGCAACACAGTCATCCCTGGACTGATCGACCGGGCCAAGGTGGCCGTGAAACAGTTAATCGAAGGCGTTGAGCATCTATCTTTCATCTAAGACACCTGGACTTGTTCGCACAATAACACTTCTTTCATTTCACTGACTGCTCACTGGATCGATGTGAAGCAAGCTACGTCTCCAAGGCAGTCAGTTGTGCTCCAGTGAAGTCATTTCCCTGGATCAAACACAAGCGAGAGAATTGCAAGCAAGTTCAAAGAGATGCTGGCCAAATGGGACATTTCCGTGGACAGGTGTCACATCATAGTTAGGCTACCAATAACGCTTCCAACATCTGCAACGCCGCTGCTATTGCTGGAATCGAGCAAGCTCCCTGCTTTATTCATACTCTTCAGCTTGCCATCAAAGACGTCTTCTTCTCCCGGCAGGCTACTATCGACATGGTTGCCTCAAGCAGAAACTCAAGCAGAAAAATTGTCGGTCACTTCCACCATTCTCCTCTTGGCTCCAATTGTTTGTCAGATATTCAGATAGAACTCGGTTTGCCAACAAAGAAGCTAATACAGGATGTCTCCACGCGGTAAGCATTATTACAGTTACTGTACTGTTATTTATTATTCCTTGCATGAAAAGTCTTATTTTGTGTCATGTTTTGATCGGAAAGTTAGTTGGATATTTTGCATCTGTGTTTCTTGAAATACTTTAATTATTTATTTTGTGTTATTCATCTGTGTGATTCACATCCTTTATTGCTTTTACTTCTTAGCTGGAACTCGACATTTTACATGTTAAATCGTCTCCTGGAAATCAAACGGGCAATTATTTTGTATGCTCCGGAGAAAACCTTGCCAGCAAGTCTCTTCTCTCACCAATGGACACTACTGGAGAAAGTTGTTCGCGTTCTTCAAACAATCGAAGAATTCACCAGAATCATGAGCCACAACAACTCGTGCATTTTAGAGATCATCCCTGTAGTGACTGTGCTCCAAAGCAGTGGCGGACACTTGATAAAATATTGGGGCGGGGGGCAAACGATCCAAAACGTCTGAACCACGTGAGCTTGTATATTACAATTATCAGTATTTAAAGCGCTGTTTTCTGCCTCAATTTGAAGTGTTTTATCAGACCACTGCTTGTTGCTCATTTGTCAAATATAGTACTGCATGCTGTAATGAACCATGGATTGTAGAACTATTATAGAAAATAGCCTTGTGCGAATGAAGTGCATTGGGGCATGGGATCCCATTTTAGGATTCAACTCACCAGCAGCAAGTGCAACAATTTAATAGCTCTTTAAATCCATCAGAGATATAATTGGTATGTCCAGCACATGGACAATTGGACACCTTCTGTTTCAGTCACACGGAAATTTCTATCTCGGTTTTCCCATTACAGAAACCAGGGCTGAAAGGGTAACTGGTTATTGATTTTGCAACAGCGTTTTGATATTCGAGGAAAAAGCTAATTCTGCACGAATAAATCCATGACAGGCCCGTCCAGATCAATCCATGTTATATTATCGAAGTTTTGCCAGTGTAGTAGTATAAGGTAACGCTCTACACCAATAGGAATGCTGATTCAATATCTCTTCTCTATCATCCTACTATTTACAAATATATTCATTCTCATCTGTGCTCATCACGAGAACACACGATTCGTCGCTTGGCTTATGCTCATACATGGCGCAGTGGATAGGATCGCCCTTGCAGATTCATTAATGCATGGCGCAGATCGTACCGTTCGACATTAGCCTCGACACACAGTCTCCACGTTGACAAACAAGGCATCTCGTTCTTGGCATCACTTCACAAGAGTTTGCAATAAGCCCTTTGCCACTCGAGCAAGGCTCCCATCTCTTCGACGACACAAGAAATCAACACACAAAGATCGTAAGTCCTCTGATGGCTTTCGATCATCAAGCCCTTCAATCAACAGTGTACTCCGTGATGGTGAGAATCACTCTACGAGTTAACCAAGCACACACCATCGAAGCCCCCGTCGCTACTCCTCGCTGGCCAACAAGATACCTGGAATCGTCCTCGATCGAAGCCATCAAGCGAACGGCAGTAAGCATGATTTCGACAACGAGTCATTTGCCATTACATCTCAAGGATTTTGTTAAACCATCAAGCTCATCGCCATCAGCCTGCGATATTGTGGTCCTCTTCTTCCAGGCAACGACATTCCCATATCGCATCCGTCGCCATGTTGTCCTCAGCATGCATATGGATAGGCACCAGACCGCTGACCGCACACTGACGTCAAGCACTTGCCTTCGACACGGTTGGTCGCCAACAACAACAAACTGACGAAAGAACCCCGTCGTTCTCGGATAGTTGTATACACGTTTACATTCATTTTGTAAATAGTCACCTTGCACTGAGTCCACTCTCCCAAGGGGGGCATGTAGTAGTATTAGGTAATGCTCTACACCAATAGGAATGCTGATTCAATATCTCTTCTCTATCATCCTGCTATTTACAAATATATTCATTCTCATCTGTGCTCATCACGAGAACACACGACGCGTCGCTTGGCTTATGCTCCTACAGCCAGGCAGTGTTAATTCAGAGTGGGCAGACTGCAAACTGAATTGCTATTATTTTGATGATAATAATCCTTTCAAAATTATGATGAGCAACGTTGCTGTCGTCGTTGGATTGTGAGAATCGTAATTATCCAAGCAGAGCAAGACACTGGAGAGCAGCAGCCAAGAATAAAAGTACACTGGCACTGGCAGGGTGGTTAAGGCTTTTCGACTTCGCTTCAAGATCTCCCAAAAGTAATAGCGTTGTCTGAACCAAGAACAGAACTTATCTCTGCCTGTCCTCTCTCACCGCAGCGCGAAGGCCTAATATAAAAGCAAGTGTTTTGACCATTTCACGCACAGCCGCTCACATGAATTTCCCATCTAAATATAATGGTGTGAACTTTACACATAGAATAATAGCTGGCTCAAATGACGAATAGGTGTTGAATTTCAAAAGCCTTAAAACTGATATAAACAAACGGCAACACGACGAAATTGCTGTAGGGTTCTCAAGATTTACAAATGTTTCAAAGTGCAACCAAACGTGCAGCTAAGACATACTAGAGAGACAATTCTAGAGAACATTTATAATAAAATAAATAAGTTGAACTACAGTGTTGCAGGCGTGCGATGAAACGCACGCAAATTTAAGCGAGGCGTGCATGCAGGTGTGCGCGTGCGATCACACGCCCAAAACTTCCATCAATTTGAACAATTTGAACAAATCAATATAATTCCGCAATATAGTCATAATTAATCTTGCGGAACAAAAAGTATACACTATAAAAGGTAATAACTTGCATGAATCACATTCTACAGTTTCTAAACTCAACAATTTGAAAGCTCCTGTTATATTATTACGAATTAAATTTTTCAAAACACATTACCTGAAAATTATTAGGGGGGGGCAGCCGCCCCCCTTAGTGTCCGCCACTGCTCCAAAGATTCTATGAGAAAGACGATGGCTCCAAAAGCAGTGGAGTCAACACGCTGCGCTCGGAATCAAAAGAAGCATTTGCAAAAAGATTCCAGCAAACCACTGCAAGACCGAGCAACGTTCTTGTGACGGCTGTCGATCCCCGGTATAAGTTGAAATTACCTGCGCCTGACGTTCGCCATGCCCTCGTCAAGGAGGTGCTGAAACTCCAACCGAGTGTCGAAGTTGTGACATCTGAAGAGCCGCCTAATGCTGCAGTACAGCCACAGGACAGAAATGCAGAGACACGCTGCGATCTCTGGGCATGCTTCGACGAGATCATCAGTGCAGAGCCAAGTGTCAGCGGTCAGGCAACACACTCTGACGTCGAAAAGGAAGTCACTGCTTTTCTGGCCCTGCCTCTTCAACCAGGTGACTCTTGTCCGTATGCTTGGTGGGCAACGCATCACCAATCGTATCCCAACTTATTCCAGGTGGCAGAGAAGTTTCTGAGTGCTCCAAGCTCAAGCGTGTATTCAGAACAAATCTTTAGCGAGGCAGGGAACATTGCAACTGAGAAACGGAGTTCGCTTGAACCACATAAGGCCGACGGTCTTCTGTTCCTGCACCACAACTTGCCCAGGTTGAAATTCAATCATTAATAACTAATTGTGTGTTGTATATAAAAAATAAAATTAATTTAAACTATATATTTTGTTTCAATATATGTTTTATGAAATATATTCTTCATTTGCTGTCTGCTGACATGTGTAGAAAATGAATCGTTGCTGTTGCTGTTGGTTAGGGGGTTCCTTGTAGGAATGTAGGCCCTTCTACGGAAACGGTAATTAATCAGCTTAGCCGATATAGTCGGCCGATTGTGACGAAAATAATCAGTAGCAAAACATCGGTATCGGTTAATTGGCCTTTTTCGATATCGGCTCACCTCTACTTTTATATGTAGTCGAAATACTCTTTGCGTGGAGAAAAGTCTAGCGTTACTTGCATGTACACACCTACCCAACAAAAATGTGCTTGTCCCCCGAAATAAAAAGCTAGATACGCCACTGCTAGGACAATGAACAATGCATTTTATTCCTACCTGCAAAGCCGAGGCTGCCAAGTTTTTCATTCATGCTGATAGGACAGTAGCATATTCCATACACCATAGCACCTAATTAAATAGAGACACGTAATATAAGCAAAAGCGTTTTCAAATGTTTTGAGAACATGTCTGCAGCTCCTGGGGTGAGCAGCTCGACCGTCCGAGGTCTGTTCTTGAAATATTACCCAGAACTGGTCCTCGACCAGCTTCGTCAATTCCAAGGCAGCATGGCTCGCTTTTCGTAATCTCGGGAACTAACGAAGATACGATGAGGTTCTTATCGCAATCAATACGTTCTAGTCCTTCTTCCATGCTTAGACAACAGATCTTAAGCTGCAGTGGCCGTTTGCATTCAGAGCACTAACAAGTTATTCAGAGGATTGACCTGGCAGTCAAGACAAAATGGCAAACAAATTTCGCGCGCTTCCCGTCCAGACGAGATTCCTTCTCCTTCAAATGAGGCTAACCAATGATTTACACGATCATCGATCATCAAGATCTATCTATTCATCAAGACATCATCAATGTCAATTTTGTTGTTGATATTGCTGTTGTTGCTTGATTATGACTAGGCCAACTCGTTATCCTCCTCTAATATGTTATTACTACTTATTTATTTCACAAATTTATCCTCATCATGTCTAGGTACATCGCCCTTTTTAGGGCCTCACTCAAAATCATCATGTAATGGAAGTGATTGTGTTTTAGATTTAAATTATAGGCCATAAAAGTGAACATTTCTTTTTTCTTCCGTTAAGATTTTGAAGGTCTAGAATCTTTCACTATAAATATCGACAATTCAATTGAGCAAGCAGGAGGACTCTGGAGGAGCAGCTGACGAAGCATTGAAGCAGAGCGCAGAAAGACCAACTACGACTTTCGACCGATCGGCATCGAGACGCTGGGAAGCTGCGGTAAAGTTGCAGCGATATTTCTTTCAACCTTGTGCAAAATGCTCCCTAAATCTACCGGCGAACCCATCCAGATCAAGTCTCAAGATCTTTCTGCGTTTTAAGAACTTTGCAATACAACAAAATGTTGAATGAGATTTTAATTTTGTAATAGTTTTGTAACATTTGTATAGATTTTCATAGTATTTGCACGTTAGTTTAAACTTTAATTATTTACTTCTGAACTTGTATTGTTTTAATCTTGACATATCCGATTTTGAAATAAAGAATATATTGTATTAATAAGTACGTTGTAGACAAATGTATTTTGTAGATAATTGTAGATGCGTTTCGTTGTATTAAGCTAAAACTGTTTATAATGTACATACTGTTAAACATCGGGATTTCTTTTGAAGTATTGGAAACTATTACACATTACTGTATATTGAAATATCTTTCCATGCTTTATGAGTTAACAGTGTGACTAATTCAAGTTCAAATTTCTCATCGCTGAGGTAAAAAGTGTTCTTGTGTATCTTTAAGGCATTTGTGAGTTGTGCTTCAAAATTCTGGTTAGGCTATTGGCCCTTGTAAATTTACGATATTTTTGGGGTTCGCTAAATCATGAGTTCCGATCATGAATTTATACATTTCTTGTCGAGCAAGTTGTTTGAGATGATTGCTGTTCAACAGGCCTCGAGTAATTAGATTGAACTTTATATAACGAGATGTTCTTTTCGCTCTAGATCGGAATTTCTAGAGATTGCTTGTGCTGCTCCGCCGCATCCTTGCCACTCGCCTTCGGCCTCAATCCGGGAGACGTCGAAAAGGCAACCCAGAATCGGAGCTTGCATAGAGAGCGCTGAGCAGGCAATGAATGATGATAACGCACCTTGCCATCGCCGGCAAGAATGCGTCACATACTATTACTACTTGCAACTCCTTGATGACAATTCTTAATTGGCCCACACAGAAGCATTGACTTCAAAGCTCGTGAAAGTATTTGAGAAAGTACTACGGAAGTACATTGTATCTTACCTTGAAGAACATAATTTATTCAATGATAATCAGCATGGATTTCGACATGGCAGGAGCACTCTCACTCAACTGATATCCTTCCACGAAGTTGTAATTGAGTTACTTGAAAAGGGCGATGCGGATGGTATCTACCTCGATTACAGCAAGACATTCGACAGATGCGACCATGGTATTCTACTCCACCACCTCAGAAATCATTGTATCAGTGGGAAAATAGGATGCTGGCTTCATAGTTTCCTGTCTGATCGTACTCAGAAAGTTATTGTCAACGGTACTGCTACAGACTCCGTGAAAGTTGTCAATGGCGTACCTCAGGGCACAGTCATTGGCCCATTGTTGTTCTTATTGATGACATCTAATATGGACATTTATGTTCAATCCTCATACGTTTCGTTCTTTGCCGACGATACCAGAATGGTAGGCAGTGCAGCTACCGCCGGAGACATCGAGTGCCTGCAATCTGACCTGAACGGGATATACAAATGGGCAGAGGAAAATGGCATGCCCTTCAACCAAGATAAATTTGAGACCATCCATTTTGGGCATAGAGATGGAACGCTACCTGCACAATACACAGGTCCAAGTGGTCTTAACATTCCTGCGAAGGACAGCTTGCGTGATCTGGGCATTACAATGAACAGCGCCGCGTACTTCCAGGAACACATCCACAATGTAATCAGCAGAGCAAATTGCATGATGTCATGGATTTTCCGGACGTTCAAAACTCGAGATCAGTATCCCATGATGTAGTGCCTTGATTGGCTACCTCGTAATCGTATATGTCACGTGATCGTTGGTGCAACAATCTTGTGCTATTGTGAAATATATTAGTTCGTGAATCTGCAGCACTCAGCCTGGTTGTGCGCATTACTCCGGTCACTA
>OFHS01003813.1:0-15678 GCA_900245855.1 Calvadosia cruxmelitensis | reverse complement strand
TATCAGAAAGGGCGAGATCAAATGCCACGCCCCCAGAACTCAGTCAAATATTTGGCTGGATCCACCCCTGTCTATGAATGCTTTCTCTTTCTCTCAACAAAATATCGCATAACTTGTGTGTTTAAATTGCCTCTAGCAAACGGTCAACAACCCCACTGTGCTCTGCCCAGGAGACAGCAACTGTCTGCGAATGCAACAGAAAGAAGAACAACAGCACAGCATAGTATTGTCTGGAGTTTGAATGAATTCAGGAGCCAGCTAGTTTTAATTTTAATTTTAATTTAAAGCGGTGCCATACACAATGAGTACAATACAAGCATGTGCTTAGAGCCGCCATAGAGCGGCGAGAAGAAATAGAAGCCATCTCGCCTCTGGACCACTCTGGAATAAAGAAAACTTGGATGACATTGTCTTTTCTCGAGATAGCATTAACAGTACAACAGGCAACCTAAAGATAATTAAATCGTCATAAATATTCTACTTGTTGTCCAACATACTCTCCCATACTTTTGAAGCTTGTCAAAAATTTTGCCACCGAATCGTAGCCAGCTATTTCTGCGGGAGCATTCACGTGAGCGAGAACCAATATATTGCCGCTATCAGTCGCCGGCTGCACGTTACAGATTAATTGTCTTTTAATGGGGTATAGAAATGAAAATTGAAATATCTCGCCGTTAACCAACTCCAGACTACATCCAAGCAAATTTAATACATTGTTCGTAAAGGGTCCGCTCATCATTTACTGTCCCGGGTTGGTACCGAAGAGAAGCGGGATGGAACTCAAAATTCTGGTAACACCGAAAGTTGGGTAATTTTTGTTTGCCAATTTCAACTGATATGTTCTGCAGGGCATAGGTGATTCAAATTTTCGCAACACCGAAGGTTGGTTTATTTTTGGCTGTCACCTTCAACTGATCATTATTTCCTTTCCTTGGCTGATTGATTGATTCCAGTGTCGTATAACTTAACTTGATATGGCATCCTCTGATTTCTTCTGTGCAAATTTGATCTACATGGATGGAGTAATGCATTTGACAACAGTTTTAATACAGATAGGCTATCTTCTGTTCTGTCCACATTTGTTCAATACATTACATGATGTAACTTCTAGAAGTTGGGTGATTTTTTCGCTCTGCTACCTGAAGGTTAAATAAATTAAAAATATGGAAAACGTTTGCTTCTCTTCGGTACCAACCCAGAGCATAAATAATGAGCGTTTCCTATAAATCGATAGCATGTATCTTTCTGCAGTCTTTGCCATCATAGGTTTAGTTTTGCGGAATGACTGTTGAGATTCTTATTACAGAAACAATAGCAGTAGGCGTGCGATTTCTTCCAAAACTAGTCAAATCCCTTGACTAAAGTCCATTGCTTTGCTCTGCCAGAAGCTTTTGATTTTCCGAACACATCTTCAACGGGGGGTTGAATGACTTTGACGTTGTTTTTAGAAGTTTGTCAGATTCAATGAAAACTTTCCCAACTTCCTCCACATGTGAAACTAGCTGGGTGGCTCAGCGAACGGATGAATGCGCTATGGTTTTGCTGGCAATTTGAACTCGATTTCTTTCTCTGATTGTCTCTTACCTGCGCGTAATACAAGTTGCAAACATTGTTCTCTTCTGTGCATAGACTGTTCTAAAACGAATCAAAGAAGCAATCAATTTTAATTAGCCTTTCAGGATGAATTGTGAAACCAGGCTTGCTCAATCGTAACATTTGCGTCAGATATTGGGAAAGATGAATAAAACCCCCTCAGACAACCAAACCGTTATTGCCAAAGGGTCTTAACTCGTGCTAATTACGAATAGTAAGCCCATATCCTATGTTATAGATAATTTTGACAGGACTTACGAGAGAAGCACCCGAGTGCTTCTTTATCTGTTTGCTTAAGGGTGCTTAAGAAGCATCTACATTCCTTTCAGTTTACTGGTGTCAGAGTTGGGAATGCACTACCCTGCCAGCTCAAAAAATCTGTAAATATTGCCAAATTCAGATTATAAACAACATATTGTAAATAATGTACTATAATTTTCAAGGTTTGCATTGCTGTATAATAGAATATTAATTATTGTTTATATAATGTTATTCTGCTCCATGATAGAAAGTTATTTGTAACTTAATGGATTTTCAAACTAACGTCAAACACAGGGCACATACTAACTTTGTCCAAATCCAGGACTCTATTCCTCTTTCTATTGACTATGAAATCCATGCATGAACTGATTTGTACAACCCGGGTGAGCATGGAACCATGTAGGCTACTTTGACACCGTCAAAGTACAGACCTGTTTTCCGTACAGATATTATATGACCGTTCATCAAACTTAGGCTCAGTTTAAACGTCGCTCTATTTAAAATCAGTCATGTTAAAGAAGAACAGTAGATTAGATGTTTCGCTTAATTTATTGCGTTTATGATGTCATTATTGTTGCGACTTTTATTGATATTCTTCTAAATCACTCAAACTGAATTTCTCTTTCAAACTACTAACGCGCAATGGAATAGCAAAATGCTCATCTTGTCAAGTTAGAAACGGCGAACAATTCCTCCAAATTCAGCTCCGTAAGCGTCATCCAGGACTTCTGCAGGCAATTAAGGTTGCCACAGAAATACAATTCAAATAGAAATGATTCTAATTACCGCCGTTTGTTTTAAAACAAGATGATCTCTTGAGAGCTGCGACGTGTGTCACCACTGTGTAATGCAATCGTTGTTAAATTTCTATAAGGTCATTAATAACGCTATTAATTCTAAGAATTAAAGGGCATTTAAAAGTTTAATAGATCATTGGAAAACTTTACAATCAATCAACAATCAAATTGGCAAATATTGCCCAAATATGGTGTCCAGATAAATAATGGTGGCAAAAGATGATTATTTGGTTAGCAATTGAAGGCGGAAAAACATTATTCATACCGGAATTGTGCATTAAGATCAATGCCTTTTGTAAACAGGTGCCAAAGCATCGACCTTGCTCATATCCTGCGCTTTGCAAGTCATCAATAATGCAAAAACAAACTTGGCGAGTGTCAGCCAAGTACTGCTTGGTTGTCAATGGCAACGTTGATCAACAGTTATGAATCAACGGATGGAAAAGACAACGCGTGAGGGCAGTAGTAACAAGATTTAACAATTCATGTAAGGTTTGGTGACCATTCGAAAGGTGAACTATCTTAAAGGGAAGTCAGATGTTGCGAAAGTTCTATACCAAAAATGACTGTCGCTATTTTATTCTGTTCTTAGACAATGGGATTTAGATGTGTCCGACCACCTTGACCACGCGTTAGACCAATGGACTATGGTTAGACCAACCGCGGAGTAACACGATTACTTCTCAATGCGTCAGCACTCCTTCTACGTCAGGAGAACTGTAACCTTGTATCGCAAAAGTTTGATTTGTCCTTCGAAGCGAAAGCAAAATCTGAAACAATGTAATTACGGCTTAGAAAAGTGCACGCTAGCGCCCTACGTATGTTCCGAAGATAAGAGAACAAACGTAGGTAATCTTTTGTCTTAACGTGTGAAGTTGAGAGTGCACGCCAAGTTCGTGTAAGTCTTGTCTATCTGGGCTGATGGAAGTAGCCGTGACCCTGCAACGTATGTCTACTGTTCGAATGTGACACTCCTGTTTGCTGATTACCAATTAGTGGCTGCAAAGAACACTTGACCCAATGCAGTGCTCCCTTGGGAGTCATCACTTTCTAAAAATACGCGTGATGTCGAAAGGACCCGTTCTCTAGAGGGCGGAAATACACCCACATCGCAGTCAACATGTCTTGAATTAAACGAGTCCCTTGTGAGTTGGCTTCTATTGGGTTTGCGGTTGATGACTCCATAATTTGGTACCTTGAGGCCGCACACCAAAAACGCATTTGGGCGAATATTGAGAGCACGCGGAACCATCGCGGGACAGACTCAGTTGCTCAACGCACAATTATCCTCGTTTCAGAAAATCTCTAAGATAATGCAATGACGCTCTGACGTCGCAGGCGGGCAGTGCTCCCAACTGCTTTGTGTAGAATTTTTTAAAAACAACAATAAACAATTTACAAATAAAAGGGCGCTATCAATAGCCGTGGGCTCGCCAGAGTGATGACGATTGAAAGTGATAAGTGCCGCCTTTGACTTGGTAGCCAGTCGACCATGCAAGCCGGGTGAATATAAGACCGTCTAGTAACTCTAGCAGTCAGTGAGTCTAGACGCCGCTCAGAGCTGAAGGTAAAGTGAACTGAAGTGCTCTCAATCATGCGTTCCTTTTTGGTGATCTTGATTTTGGTCCCTCTGCTGGTAGATGCTGCTCCTTTCAAAGCTGGTAAGTGCTGAGACTGATAGAATGGCGCGTATGTATCCTGTTTAAACGATGACTTCTAAATGTAAATTACTTCACATCTTGTCGCATCACACCTGTTAAATTATATTATTGTGTCGTGAGGTCGAACTATAATTATTATCATTATTATTATTACGATATTTAATAATCAGTGTACAAAATACTATAATTATTATACTAAATTTGTCTCAGTACTTGAAATACATTTGTCGTTGTGAAGAAGCACTTTTCTGCATCGCAAGAAAGACCACAAGATGTCTATTATGTTTTGAGATTATTATCGCCTGGTTTGTCGTGGAACGTGCAGCTATAGACGCAGGTTAAGATATACATTTATAAAACATCTTACCTTATTTTCAATTTCTAGGACGGAAATTTGGCCCGCATGGACGTCGACCTGGTGACAAAAACGCTCCCTTCAGTCCGGCATATATCAAGGCCAGTCGAGAAAAGTTGATCAAAAAATGGGAAGAATTCAACAGCGATCGAGTTGATAAAGGTCAGTACACTGTGCAGTTTTATGCAGCGTATTTACATGATCTTTATGCAAGCTTATTTATCCATTGCAAGCAGCAAATGGGTCATGCTGTAACCCCGTGATAATTTCCCGCAGAAAATCCATATCTACCTGAAGAAGCTGCTAAAGAATCCGAGAGATCTGTCTTCTCTGAAATCGAAGAAGCGAACAAAGGTAAGCGATAAGAGACTTTTCTTTTGTCTTTCGCATGAGCTACATGGCATTAGGTCTGCTCATCCCGGCCGGTTCTTGGTTTTAGGCAACACGGATCTCGAAGAAGGAGACATCAAAACAGAACACGGTCATCATGACATTCACAGGAGAGCCGCAGTTCAATATGACTCACAGAGATGGCCACAGGGCGTTATTCCCTATGACTTCGATCCTGCTTTTGGTGAGTTCGCACAATGTCCTACAATCCTCTCTTGAGTGACCACCTGTCTTAAGTGACCACCCGTCTTGAATGACCACCTGTAGTAAGAGACCGTCTTCAAAATAATTATACTTCCGTCATTATTAGCAATGAACCCTCCAGTTCACCAATACAGATACAGTACAGTCAAACTTGTATTAGCGGCCACATCTAAAGAGTGACCACCTGTGTATAAAGGCCACTCTTCATAACCCCAATATGATACTTTCTATAGAAATCAACCTGGATAGAAAGGCCACCAGTATATAAAGGTCATTTTCTTCAGGTACCAAAAGTGACCAGTATAGACAGGTATCACTGTAATACAGTTCACCTGTCTTGTACGATCACCTGTGTTAAGAGACCACCTCATTGCCTTGTGACGTGATCACTCAAGACACTTCTGACTAAATTGCATTGTGAATTAGTTTTTGAAATAACGTTAAATATTTTAACGCATCTTTCTGTCATGTATACACACACGCAGGCTCGTCAAGCTTAGTTGAAGCAGCAATGGGAGAAATCATGCAGAAGACGTGTATCTCATTCGTCAGGACGACTGGCACTTCGCAGAAACTCTGGATTCACCAAGGAAATGGGTAAGAAGAAAGTGAGGAGTGATCTGAAAGGAATATCATTACAGTGAAAAAGTACATTTAATTGGTGTAGGCTTCAAGAGGATTCATTGAAACGTTTGCTCGTTTAGAACAGGAAGTAATTAATACAGAAAAACAATGTCTAGTTGGAGGTTGCTAGGAAGAGTATCACAGTCGAACGTGTATCAGTGGCCACCTCTAAAGAGCGGCCACCTGGGTATAAACTATAAAGGCCACTCTTCATAACCCCCAAATGGCACTTTCTATAGCAATCAACCTGTACAGAAAGGCCACCTGTCTATAAAGATCACTTTCCTCAGGTCCCAGCGTTGACCGTTGTAGACAGGTTTCACTGTATTAACAAATTCCTAAACATGTTGCTGTTGCTGTAACGACAGTCGGTTTGATATTGCCGTAACGCTGACGTGTACCATAGCCGGATGGCGTGTGCTATTATGAGCTCTTCAAAGCGTCTGCTGGAATAACCTCGCTTTCATTTTTTCATGGATGCCTTCTGAAGATAGCCCTACTGATTCTCAATTCTAGATGTTGGTCATACGTCGGCAAGACTAACCTTAACCAGCAACCACTGTCCATCGGAAACGAGTGCACTGGCCATGGAACTATTGTCCACGAGCTAATGCACGCGATTGGATTCTACCACGAGCAGAGCAGATCAGACAGAGATGATTTCGTCAGAATCGAATACGCAAACATCAAATCAGGTAGCTTGAAGCCTCAAACAATTTGATAGCATCCTATAGCGGCTATGATAGCTTGCTACTGAAAGAAATACCATGCGAGGTAACTTATGCTGCAATGAAAACAAAGATGCGTGTACCTGTGTCAAGAATCAAGTTTCTAAGAATGATACTTAGGTCTTCGCAAGAGCAATAGAAGTACAGCCAAACCTGTATTAGCGGCCACCTCTGTTGAGCAGCCATCTGTTTATAAAGGCCACTCTTCATAAGCCCCAAATGACACTTTCTATAGAAATCAACCTGAACAGAAAGGTCACCCGTCTGTAAAGGTCACTTTCCTTAGATACCAGAGGTGACCGTTATAGACAGGTTTCATTTTATTCGATGCATAATGATTACTTTATTTGTTTGTTTTCATTTTGTAGGAAAAGAAAACAATTTCAAAATCCACACTCCGTCACGAAAGTTCGGAACATACGATTTCGGCAGCGTAATGCATTATTCAGCCTATGCATTTGCCATCGACAAGAGCAAACCGACCATCGTTGCCCTTAACAATCCCAACGGAAACATAATCATGGGACAGAGGAATGGGATGGCCAATACAGACAGCGCTGGAATCAACTCTCTCTACAAGTGCTCTACCAGTAAGTCAAGGCTGAATTTTGTGACATAATAAATTATATGCGCTATAAGGCTGTGCGCATGCGCACTGTATCGATATTGACCGCATTAATTTTCATCACTCTCTTCCTTTACTTAGCACCCGTTGCCATTAATGGAGGCTGGGGTGAATGGACGGCGTACGGATCTTGCTCGGTAACGTGCGGAGATGGCACTCGCGAACGGACAAGACAATGCAACAGCCCGCCGCCAAGCAACGGAGGTCAGACATGTCCTGGAACGAACAAACAATCAGAAGTGTGCAATATGGGTTCATGTGGGACAGGCAGCTCTGGAGGTACGTCATTAAAACTCATGTTTGACGATCTCAATCTCAATATACTGAGGCACCGGATTTATGGGAAATTTCATATGATCCGATATACATCTCAAACAACGTATAAATATCACATTACTCAAGCAGGTTAATAATATGACTTTAACGACCTTGAGATTTGTTCGATATTTTATAATTAATTATACTTAAGTTGAAGTAATTATATAGTTTCTTGCCCTTGAAAGTATTTCTTTAGCGTTTTATATGTGGTTTTTACAGACAAAATATGTGACTTCGATACCAGCATGTGTGGATGGACCACTGAAGCAGTTTCAGGCACATTTAACGCACTGACGTGGACAAGACACCAAGGACCAACGAGAAGCGTGAACACTGGACCGTCTGGTGACCACACATCTGGATCAGGTAAAAATGGGAACCTTACACACCCTTATGGCCACACGCATAACCCCCTCCGTAGAACAATGTTGAGATCGTAGTGTGATTTTCTGTGATTTTCAGGGCATTACTTGTACGTTGAAACGTCGGTGCCAGCCGAGAGCGGTCAATATGCCGTTTTAAAGAGCCCGATGCTTCCTGCATTGGGAAATGGACAGAAACGCTGCCTGACGTATCACATTAGCCGTTACGGTAGCGGCATGGGCAGGACTGAACTGGTTTTGAAGAAAAATGGAGCTGAGGTGATGATGCGACAACATACCACAGATGAAGCGAACGTATGGAAATTTGAGGAAGTGGAAATCGATGCAACCTACGTATCGCAGGTACAGTCAAATCTGTATTACAGGCCACCTCTAAAGAGCGGCCACCTGCGTCTGAAGGCCACTCTTCATAACGCCAAAATGACGCTTTGTATAGATTCCAAGCTGGGCAGAAAGGCCACATTTCTATAGTAAAGGTCCTTTTTCTCAGGTTCCTGAGGTGACCATTATAGACAGGTTTCACACAAAGAGGTTTCGCCCGTGTAATTTGCAAAATGTACTAAATCTATTTTCAACTTAAATTGTATTCCTTTTGGTTTTCTATCTATCCATCATGGATATAAGCGATGTGCACCATAAAAAGAACGCATGGAAACAGCACTCCGTTGTCTGAGTTCATTGGTCTCGTCCGTGTTCTGCGCTGGCACCATCCAACAACTTTGTGCAAATACGTCAACTTATTGTTATACGTCAACTCTTTGTGCAAATATGTCAACTTATTGTTTTTCAATTCTCAGGTTATCTTCAAAGGGTACAAAAGGTTTACGTGGCAAAGCGATATGGCTCTTGATGACATTCATATCAACAATGGACCCTGTCCTACAAGTAAGAACCAATTCAACACACAAGTAATCCTATAATACAGTCAAACCTGAATTAGCGACCACCTCTATAGAGTAGCCACCTGTTGATAAAGGCCACTCTTCATAACCCCTAAATGACACTTTCTATAGCAATCAACCTGGACAGAAAAGCCACCTGCCTATAAAGGTCATTTTTCATAGGTCCCAGAGGTGACCGACTGGCCCGCTACAGACAGGTTTCACTGTACTACACTTTCTCATCATTAATTCAATAGCTAGACCCGCTGTGTGGCTTTGCTTGAAACTGAAGTACTAACGTATGCAACCCCAGCCGGCGAGCATTTCTTAACCCCTGTTCTGCTGGTAAAACTATTTAAATGAAGACTTGAAGTCGCTTCACCAATTGCTGATTGGTTGCTTGCTAAGGACTAACTATCTGATTGGTTATGTGTTGCTACTTTTGACCTGTTTCAAAACATGTATACCAGTCAATAGCAGGACAAGGGTTAATAGCTCTGTTGTTACGCCAGGCGGTTTTTTGTCAACACTTTTTTCAAATCTCGTGAGAAATTTTCCGAACTTTGAGTATTTAATAACTTCGTAGCATGGTTCTGGATCTTCGAGTTATAAATAGGATTGCATTCTTATTGAAATCATGTTGTGGTACTGTATTCAAGATCATCACAGCGACAACATTTGCTCGATAAAAGTAGCCTCTATCCAACATATGCTTATCTTGCTACGGAATTTTGTTTTCAAAAGTACCCCGTTTGCTAGAAGAAAATAGCAGCTGACGAAATTACAACGCATGTCACCTCCAGATCATGGTTTCGTCTATTTAGTTTATATATTTAGTTTCTTTTTGTCTCCAGCTTGATTTGATGCATATCAGTGATATGTAGACGTTGGCATTTAATTTACTTTACTCGTTTCTTGCAGGCTCTATGGACTGTGATTTCGAAGGTTCTACCTGTTCGTGGACGGTAAAGTCGGAGCCGCAATACGTCCTTGCTATAAAGACTGGACGCACGCCAAGCAGCAACACTGGACCAAGTGCCGCATTCAGTGGACAAGGTACGTTGTTACGGTTTAGTTGTGCCTGAAATTACGTAATTAATTATGACTACAGTGAAACCTGTCTATAACAGCCGCCTTTGAGACCTGAGAAAAATGACCTTTATAGACAGGTGGCCTTTCTGTCCAGGTTGATTTCTATAGAAAGTGTCATTTTGGGTTTATTAAGAGTGGCCTTTATATACAGGTGGCCGCTAATACAGCTTTGACTGTACTGTCAAACTTGCTTAATATCCCGTCCTTCGTACAGATCAAAAGTGGAATAGAAATCGATATGGGATATTAACAGGACTAAGTATAAACAAGCATATCTTTTGTGTTTAACATAGGTTCGCAAACATTTCAGCAGCAGTAAAGAAAAACATCTCAGTTAACAACGATTGATGGAGATTAGCATTAGTTTTAACAGTACAGTAACACAACTAACCAGTGGCTCTGGTCGACCAACAAGTGACATGTTGTCTGGGTCCCTCAATGAAAAATGTTCCGAAAAGTTTACATACATTGTAAGATATCTTTAAAACGGGACAATAAGCGAGTTTCGCAGGAAATTTGGAAGAAAGTAGCGGGATATTAAGCGAGATGGGATATTATCCGAGGGGATATAAAGCAAGGTAAGATCTTGAGAGTTTGTACGGCAGCTAGCAAGTGGAAATTGGCTTTGCGGAGTATTAAGCGAGTTCGACAGTACAGAATAATTATGAATGGATAGAATGGGCTATGTTGGCCAAATGGAGATTATTGTTTAACATGCTAAGTAACTCTTGCATGTTTTAAATTTTAATCGTAATCAAACCGTTATTTGGTCTTGTTTTTGCAGAATATTTCTATGCAGAGGGAAGTCACCCAGCATACGCGAACATGAGAGGCACTCTAACGGGACCATATTTGCCAGTGAAATCTGGCAGCTCTTGCTTGACGTTCCAGTATCACATGTACGGAGTTAACGTCGGGTACCTTCGAGTTTTCAAAGTCTACGAGAATGGTTCACGAGCGACTCTGTTGACATATTACGGAAACAAGGGAAATTTATGGAAGACGAAACAGCTGACCTTGTCAAGATCACAGAAATTCAAGGTATGCTATGATGCCTATATGTTTTAATTGGCATCAATTGATTGGATTTTTGAAATAGCCGTCATGTTTAACATTAAGATTTCCAGTAAACACAAGACGTCTTTACGACGCACCAGCCGCGTCCAAACGTCATGAAAGCGTCCATGAGACGTCGTACGACGTCTTGTGCTTACTTGGTTGATCATGTACAGTACATTTGTAATGTGCAAGAGGTTCAATAATGTGACTTCTGTTTTTCTTTCTGCTTAGGTTGAATTTGAATTCCAGAGAGGAACGTCTTGGTCAAGTGACATTGCTTTGGATAAAATTTCATTCAATGAGGATGGAGCTTGCAATTAAGAGACCTCAGTCGCTCTTCTAAACAAACAAACAAACGAACACGTTACTAATTCGAAACAAACCTATTGGAATGTTGGAAGCATACAAGATGTCTGCCATCGTACAAATCAAGCTGCGCTGGATGCTGAGTCTTGAGCTGGTGTTTACGATGGACACACGACACATGCGATGAATATCACGATGAAAAATAACACGCTATTAGTTGAATACAGTATCTTCCAAGTCTGTACATTTTAACGCATTTTAATATAATTATTTAAACTCAATCTTCAATGCTGAAAGATTGAATTGAATGCTGTGCAAATATCAAGTGGACGGTTTTAAAGTTTCAAAAACGACCCACGTGGGTGTCTTCATAAGATTTGCTGTGGTTCATGAGTGGTGAATTTGATGCTGGCCCCAAGAAACTAAGAGTAGACCCAGAAAAGGAGGGGATGGGAGCATCATGGTGGATCCCTAATGAGGGGGCAAACACTTCATGCTATGAGCCAAGTTTGTTTGAATAGCGAGCAGAAGAAAAGGTTCCTTAAACGGGTCACTGAATGGTCAGAAAGGCCACCTGTCTATAAAGGTCATTTTCCTCAGGTCCCAGAGTTGACAGTTATAGACAGGTTTGACCATACCTTTTTAACAGTGCAGATGTTGCTCATAAATTTTATTCAGGGGTACTGTACGTATGACATATGTACCTTTTTATGTACATATGTACCCTTCAAAAATGGTACACAATAGTGTTGTATATTACTCTGTAAGTCACATCTCGCGACCTAATCATGACCTAATGTCGTCCTACCATACTGACACTCCAGTAAACACAAGACGTCTTTACGACGTATTATTGACGTCCAAACGTCATGAAAGCGTCTAGGGGACGTCCTACGACGTCTTGTGTTTACTGGGTTGATTGTGCAAGTGGTTAAATAATGTAACTTATGGCGGAAATGGAACAAACTGATCTATGGGGGAAGTCTACAATCGTTGGCATGCCAAGGTCTAGCTGTAGAAGTACGGCACCTGAAAATCAGCGTGGAAAGCGTTTGCAGGAAATGATATTACAATTGTATGCTGGGCTAAGACAAACTGCCAAAATGTTGTTCCTGTTTTTTAATAGCAACATTTCTCATTTCAAGAAATATATTCTTAAATCTAGTACTACAATACTTGCCCAAGCTGTAAGATATAAACTACTAAACCAAATATGTAATGAGTCAGGTTGCGTGCACTGGATCCGGCATTGAGATCAAGTCTTATTTTAAGAAGGTTAATACTTAAAACAAGAAAAATATTTTTGTCGAGGACAATTTTTTTCTGAGAAAGGAAGAAACCGAGGAACAAGTTCTTGCATCGCGAATCACAATAGGTTCTTTCGGGTAATAAAGGAAAAGAAGCTGTGTCAGTACCTTTGTAAATCTTTAAAACTCTTTCGACAATGTTATCCGCGCTGTCTGCCAGAAGATTTTGCTTATGTCCCGAGACGGCCGTGGCTGTAATCTAGCATGTCACTGTACAGTGTAAACCCGTTAATATCACCTCAGTTAATGTCACAACCCGCTTAATGTCACTTCAGTTTGAGAAGCAAGCTCTGTCAGAACCAACTACTTGTACCCGCTTAATATCACGACCCGCTGATTATCACGATTTTTGACTGGAAAACCGTAGTGATATTAACGAGGTTTCTCTGTATTGTGAAACAAAAGCTCGCGTTAGAATATCAAATGGATATAGTAAAGAGCTTTCTATATTATGTTCTTGCTTCCTATCTCGCTAAAGCAAAGACAAGACTCGTAAGTATAATAATTATACAAGGTTATTATTCGTACTCAATCATGCCAGCTCCTACGACAGCAATAGAAGTTAGACTTCGGGCAACTGGGTCCTCGCGCAAACGGTACCATGGAGCTGGAGGAGTGACTGCGCTTTTCAAGTTCCTGCACCGTCCCGAAGATTTGGGCCACCCCAAACCTGAGGGCTACAACAACAACAGCAGCAATAGCACCTCTGAGGTAGGCTTATTACGCAGTTAGCTAATACTAACTACCAGTATGAGGCTAGCATCTAATAGAGGCTACTCCGTATATACTGTAATTGACGTAATTATTCCACAAATCATACATCACTTTTAGAAGAAGATATCCTCGATCGCTCTTTTTCCTATTTGTGCTTGTGAAGGATCATGTCATAAGGCAATTGGATGACAATGATGGTATATACACCATAAAATGTCGTCTCTCGATGAGCCGCGAGGGCGTTCAGATACCTTCACTGGCTCGCCATGGCGGTGTAGCTCTGTTCATCCGGTGTATACGCCGACTCGGTGTATAAGCCGACCTCTGTTTTTGAGGACAAAATAGAGGGCTTTATGATAGATGTAAGCCGACCAAAATATTGTATCGAAACGGGCCTGATGCGCGTTAAAAAACAGCTGATCTGTGATTTCCTTCGAGCAAAAGAGTGTTGTCTTGCACGTGTTTGAGGGAATTTTGAGGGGTCAAATATTCGGCTTATACATCGGAAAATACTGTATGTAGCTAGTGCGGGCAATAACGTTGGAAATCTCGTACAGTATACATCACAAGTACATGTCAATTCTAGTTAATCTTACAGCTAACCAAAACAGCTCATTGCTTTTTCTCCTCGCGTTACCCTGCGGGGTATTACGCTGGCTTGTAGAGTTTATAGGTTGAGTGTAGATCGAATGAATAGACAAGTGGATGATGTTGCTGATATATAATTGTGGCAGATACGACGGAGGGTAGCCAGCCCGTCCGAAGACTCGAGAGTACAGATCGCAAGAGAACGACATTACGAAATACAAGACATTTATAGCGTTTGACGGAGGGCGCTGATTGGCGGTCTGAGCGCTGACTATGCTTGAGGAGGCCGCCACAGGCTCATAATCAATTGCTTCCTCTGTAATTTATGAATTTTAATGCCTCCAGACATACTTCTGTTTTGGTGAACTGACTGAAACCGACATCATAGCAATCGAATTGGAATGATTGGACGCCAAGATCCATGTGCGTTTGGGCGTAGGATGACCGGGGTAGTGTTATTAGAATACTTTGCAAAATAAAGTACAAGCGAGTATAATAGTTATAACTAGAAATGGGACGAAGTCCAGTATTAGAAATTTTTTATTTCGAATTTCAAATTTTAAAATTCGGAAAAACGAATTAGAATTTGAACAGTTTTGATTTCCTTCATGACAACAATTCTGCGAGGGACAAAAAGTCTATGGGCAACTGAAGCCACTTTAATGAGTGACACGCTTATTCATTTCCCTTGGAGTTGCCCAGTAGCTAGGCCTGTATGTACGGCAGAAAAAACTAGCGGAAAACTGTTTTGGGATTGGTTTGAGAAAAAAATAATAAGTTCTGTATTAGAAAATAACAATTTACAAAGCCCAATTTTCAGCTTTGATTTTTCGAATTCGATCGATTTCGCATTTTAGCACCGAAGTCCGAGAAAACCGAATTTAAATTCGAAGTTCGTCCCATCGCTAATTATAACGATCGATCTCCTGATGAATTTATTCTGTTAATCTTTCTTTCCTTCTAGCAGATGCTGATATACGTTAAGGACCTATCGACGACCTTCCTCTCTTCATACTGTCTAATCCTCATTTGCATACTCGCAATTAACAAAATGTAATGTTACAAGAGAAGTATATGCCACTAAATTGGAAGTTTATTATTGCACCTCAAGCAAAGGAAGTAAGTAAATCACAAATATGGATCTAATCTGGTGCTCTTTTCGAACTATTTCCAAACAATCGTAATTTGATCCAAGTATTTTACAATATTCTTGCTAGCAAACTTTCCCGCGTTTGTATTTTTGAACTGTTATCGAGCTTCTTTTCTTGCTTGAATCTGAGGTCGTTTCAAAAGGGCGTGATTATCATTTCAACCATTTCAGACTGCGCCAGTTTGTTTGCTACGATTTCTTGCTTAAAATCTCGATATCAACTCTGAATTAGAAACAGATCTGAAGTAATTGTCGTGCTACACCTTCCGTCTGGTTTTCGCCATGATATACACATCTCATTTAAGCGTGGAATTTACTACTCGGTTGCCATGAGACGGGAAATATACGAACAACTTGTGTCTGTCATCCAGAGCCACATGAAGAATGGGCAGAAGCAGAAATGCGTGGAAACCCTGAGAGACAGGTTTGCTGGGTATGTACTATGTAGCTATCATGTAGTCTGGCCATGAAAATTATTTGTCTTAATTTACTACCCTTCTTGACTTGAAATTATTGAAACGACAAAGACCAAGGCGGCAGCCGCGGCAAGGCACCGGGCAGGCCGGCAGCAGTGGCGGCGGAACGATTTCAAAGTTGAGGGGGTTCAGGATTTGTGAAGGGAATCTTTGTGCTCTCTTACAG
>OFHS01003812.1:0-15679 GCA_900245855.1 Calvadosia cruxmelitensis | reverse complement strand
TTACCGTTTTGTTGATACCAAATGTGTCTGATTGGAGCCAACAACCAAAACGAGCTAGAATCTTTCACTACCATCTTTTCAATTTATAGGCGTTAATCAATTTGTTAAAATAAGCTTAATATTTCAAAACATTTGCTTTACATTCCTACACCGTGAGTCAGCTCGTAGAGCATCTATGTTTTGGGAAAGTAATTAGTAGTGTAATTAATTACTTTTCGACAGTAATTCTCACAACACTGGGGATTTGTCTTTACCGTGCAGAAATCTTGGCTGATAGAGTCGCTGGGTAACGTTGAAGTTCGACATTTCCAACGTATGTCGACTGTAGATCAACGTAATGTTATTTCATGTCTATAATCCTCGACAATGACAGATGCCTTCGAATCGTCTTGCGTACGATGTTACAGAATTATAGTCAAGTTGTGAAAAAACAAGCGTCGTAAACATTGGAAGGAAATGATGTGCAGCTACCAGAGGAACAAGCTTTAGCAAAATTAGCACGCTATTGATCGTGCGGGAGTCCCTTCGGTCGATCTGAATAAAGCTTTGCTTCTCAACAACAACAATCCTCTTCTTAATTTCTTCGAAAGATAAAACTTTGTATCCGAGAAAGATCAGAACAAATTATCAAGAGAACGCAATTGCCAGCATAAACTTCAAATTCCATTGCCAGCGAAGCGAGGTGGAGTCGAAGATGTTGAAATTGGTTCGATTTGACCAAACCTTGATTCAAATTAATCGCGCCAAAATGATGGTTTGCGCGTGCGCAATCGACTTCCGTAAGTTTATCTCTTGGAAGAAAGTTTACGGTTTACCGTAAGAATATCCACTTCGAATATAATATTATCAGGGGTGGGTTGACTAGATTTATTTTCTAGTTCGCTAAAACTAGAACTAGTTTCGAGTAATATTAGTTCGCTAAAACTAGAACTAGTTTAAAAAAAAACTAGTTCGCTAGAAACTAGAACTACTTTTTCTAAAAACTAGTTCGCTAGATTTTTCCGCTGGAAATTAGTTTAAAACGTTTCCGTTCTCTGTTTGCATTTTGCAAATTCTTTTGAAGGACTTCCCTGAAAACATGAAAAACCTTCTGAGAAATATATTCTTGACTTGCATCTCCAACAGGTCTTGGCTGCACGTTGAAAAAGTTACAAATCTAGACGAAGCGGCAACATTCTCTGTCGCGCGACTGTTTGTTTACACGTTAGTTTTCGGCTCTTGAAATTCAACACCTATTCGTCATTCGAACCAGCTATTGTTCTTGGTGTAAAGGTCACACCATTATCCTTTGATGGGAAATTCATGTGAGCGGCTGTGCGTGAAATGGTCAAAGCATGTGCTCTCGGTGCGTTGTTTATTGCTGTGTTTCTTTCGGATTGAAATAGCAAACTAGCGATTAGTTACAACTCTTTCTGATTCTAGCGAACTAGATATCTGGCTTGAAAACTAGTTCGCTAGAACTAGAAACTAGTTCCTGGAAAAACTAGTCAGAAAACTAGAAACTAGTCAAAAAACTAGTTCGCTAGTCTAGCGAACTAGTTGTAGTTCGCTACTACCCACCCCTGAATATTATATACTTTACAGTTTGAAATAATAACAGGGTTCGAACTAACTTTCAAAAAACGATTCGTGATTTTTTATACTCGGCCACGCCCCTTTTGAACTGGCCACGCCCCCTTTAACGTTTTGACTGACATAACAGAGACAGACGAGACAAAGAACGACGTTCGATTGAAGCAATAAAATAGAACGCCAAATGAAATAACAATAACAGGTAATCATGGAATGTATTTTCCAAAATAGAAGCATTCTCTCATTAGCATGCAAGGGACATGCGATCCCATTTTATGATTGACCTCACCAGAACGGAGTAGGCAACCTTTGGCTAAACGACTAAACGAGAGTTTTGTAAATCATTCAATCCATCCGAGATATAATTGGTATGTCCAACACATGGAAATGTTCTGCTAGAAACCAGACCTTAAAGGGTCACTTGTCCTGGATTTTGCCTCGGTGTGTGTTTTGTAATTCAGGAAAACACTAATTCTGCACGAATAAATTCATGGCAGGCCCCTCCAGGTCATTCAACGTTATGTTATCGAAGTTTTGCCAGGCAGTGTTAATTCAGTCAGAGTGGGCAGTCTGCTAACTGAATTACTATTTGATGATAATAATCCTTTCAAAATTCTGATGGAATTGAGCAACTCAACCAACTTTGACTTGATAAACAGATTCACGTTACTGTCACCTTGTCGTGAGAATCGTAATTATCCAAGCAGAGCAAGAAAGTGGAAAGCAGCAAAGAATAACAGTACATTGGCAGGATGGTTAAGGCTTTGCGACTTTTGTTTCAAGATCTCCCAGAGGCATCAGCGTAATTTGAATCAAGAACAGTTCAACTGATTTCTTCCCCTGTCCTCGCTCAACGCAGCGCGAAGAGAAAGCACGTGCCTTGATCATTTTCATGCGCAGCCGCTCACATGAATTTCCCATCAAAAGATAATGGTGCGACCTTTACATCTAGAACAATAGCTGGCTCAAATGACGAATAGGTGTTGAATTTCAAAAGTCGAAAAACTGATGTAAACAAAAGCAACGCGACGATTGTACTTCTCAACATTTGCACGTGTGGTGCAATCGCCGTATTGTGTCCACGGCGATAAAGTGCGTGAACGAAATAACTGTACAAGCGCGAAGAGATAAGAAGAGATCGATTCGCGATTTTTCAAGATTTTGTGAAAATCGATTCGTGATTCTTGAAAAACGATTCGCGATTAGCGATCGCGAACCCGTTATTTCGAACCCTGAATAACAAACCGAATGCTTTGTTTACCAAGTAGCAAGTTGGGGACTGAAGTTGTTAACTAGCTACTTTTCGGAGAGTGTAGCAACTAGCAAGTTACTAGTCACTCAGTCACTTAGTCAGTAGGCCTAGACAGTAGGCAGGCCTAACGAATTACATTATTTGTGAGGCAGGCCTAGCAATAGCTATAGTTGTAGCAAACTACAAAAGTAAAGTAGTTAATCTATTACTTGGAATAAGGTAATAAACATCTACATTTTATTCCATCGTACCATGCTACCTAGACCCTGCCTAGTTCCTACTTCCTTAGAATCCTTACAAGGTTTAAGGCTAGGGCCGCTATTCCCGCTTCCGCTAGGCAGGCTAGCCTATGCTCTACGGTTAGAAAAGGAGTCCCAAAGATGTCGTGTTTCATACTTTCATTTTGTATAAGCATGTGCTTCGTATTTATACTTACGCTGGGGATAAATCCATTCTTTTTCTTTCGGCTTAAAGCGATTTCTTTTCCAGGTATGCGAAGGATACGCAAAAGATTTTCTACAACCAGATTGCCATTGCTATGAACGGTGGCAGCCATCTTTAGAAACAGGTGCTAATTAATGTTCAATACGAGATTGCTAGAATATGGCGCAACTGTCATGGCGGTCGCACGCGAAGGAATCGTCAAGTATTGGAAAGCTCTTGCCAAAGTCTCAAACGGCATAACTGCCAGAGATATTCGTGTAATTTACAAACGAAATGGTTTACTAGCTATAAGTAAGCCGTATGGGTTACCTGTAATGGATGGTCCAGGGATGAAAATAAGTCTTGCGAGCCTTTTGCCTGAAATTGGGAAGTATCACGGCTTGCCTGAAACACCTCAGTTATGCCATCGAATTGACAAGAACTGCTCGGGAATTCTTTTTCTTTCCTACAACTACGATGTCGCTGTCAAAATAGCAAATATGTTTGCAAACAGGGAGATGCGTAAGGAGTATTTGGCTGTTGTTCTGGGGCAGCCTGATTACAAATTTGGTTCTGTGGATATCCCAATCTGCGAGGGTTTAGTTGGAAAGCAGAGAAGAATGGTTCTAAGAAGTGACTTGATTGGAAAAACTGCGAGTGTAAGTTAACGACAGTAAAGTTAAGCATTCTAAAAATGTATAGCCTGGTTAGCCAGTATAGGTGAATATGAAGCACATGGCATGCATTCTGTGTTTGCTGCAGTCTGCGGGGGAACATAGATATTTCGACTTTGGAAATGCGCTTATAGGACTAAGACCAGTGTGGACAGCTAGGGTTACCAACTCACAGAAGAAAAAAACGGAACATTTGCAAAATTGGGTAGAAATGTCTAACAAAATCAACTTAATGTTGCACTGCATAATGCACCTTACTTGAAAGTTTGTTTTTCGTACGCCGAATATTACGCCAGGCAGTACAGCTCCAAGCTTGCGCCACGCCTATATCCGGGATTTTTAGCAGTGTTTAGTACTAACTTCTTCAGATTTCCGTGGCTATGCCTCGCCAATTACCACATTACAGGCAAGCTCCGCGCCAAAGATCTTCGGCGTAACCTACGTAAACTTTCCAGGGATAACGCATAAATACAGAACGATTCCGAAAGATAAGAGACGTCTGGAAGTCCTTATGGACAGCTTGTATTGTGTGTGCCAAAGATTACTCCACGTCAAAACAGGATAATTTTAATAGTGTTCAATACTAAATTTTGAAATTTACCACTACCGATATTGCAGGAGTAGGCTCTACTAGGGTAATAGGCCTGGTAGGGTAGTATTGGTGTTCCTCGTTATTGTATGAAAAATTTGTGTGATAGATAGATATAGATAGAGGTTTATTTGAGGCCCATAATCAGTAAATACAATGACTAGAGGTTACAGTTAGCAAAGTGCGATCTAATATATAGAGGGACTCAGTCAGTTTTAGAGGTATGGTTTTCATGTGATACACTGCGCATTCATGGATGGTGTTTCTCTTCGGGATAAAATACGACGTGAATTTCTGTGTCAATGCTTCGTAGTAGGCATCAGGCTCGTCTTCTTCGTCGACCGTACTCTTGTCGCCGGTCGTACCCCAGGTGAACGTGTGCATGATTCGTGCTGCTTCTTTGCTACCCATGCAGTAGAGCAGTGCGTCGCGCTGACATTCTTTATCTTCTTTGTTCAGTTTCGTCGCTCGCCGAAAGCGGTTGAAATCTTCCAGCCAATCTTCCCACTCTTCGGGGCGAAAACTGAACTTGCTGGGTTGATCGTATTTGGCCATCTTTCTTCTTACCGATGTACTCAAATCGATCCCACTTCTGACACCATGTCATAGAACGTCGAGACACAACCGTTCACCTGAACTCCCATTTAACAATCCAAGCAATCTCACGACTGTACACAACACGACATTAGCTCACTCAAGCTGTGAACTAATTAACACAGCCGTGACAATGCAGACATTTTAAAAGCTTTGGAATATGATGGAAATATACAATCATAGAAATGACTATGGTCAGATGCATTCTGGACAAAGATAGTTCCAGCCATTTGAATTTTCTAAAAAGATTAAACTCAACTTTATCCCACATCGCATGTGGCCTGCAATTGGTTAATCCACTGCGAGATAATTTTGCGTAAAACCTGTTTTGGTCTGCCTTTTGCAGGCTCTCTGAAGTGAACAGTAGTTATTTTGTTGTTGTTTTTGTTATAAAAAATACAGGAACTCAAAGAACTGCGTGTCTCAAAAGCTGTCACGAAATTCAGCACGCTGGACTCTAACAACAAGCTCTGTAGTTTGCTACGATTGACAACTCATAGTGGATACAAACACCAAATACGTCTTCATTTGGCCGATGGTCTTGAGACGCCGATACTTGGAGATCACAAGTACACAATTGGTCCTATTAAACCTCAACGTGTTCCATTACGACTGATGCAAATGTTGGACATGATCGGTGTACGTTCGGCCACCAGACCAAACGGGAAAATCCAACCTTGGCAAAGAGCTTCAATTCCCTTGCATTTGTTTGCAGAATCGATTACGTTAAACCACATTGATGAGAAACCACTTATTATCAGAGACAAACTTCCAGAATATTTCAAACATACACTGGATTGTTTTGAACTTCATCCCAAGCAACGTAGTATCAATCAAAACAAGTATAATGTCATGGGGTTAATGTGAAATTATGTAGTAATTACTGTCAGTAATTAAGTCCAGGACATGTGCCTGGCTAGCAAGTTTGTTTTGACCATTCACGTTCAAATGTGTCTTTTGCTTAGAAAAACTTTCAGCAGTAAACACAGATAATATCTGGTTTTGTTTTTATAGTTTATTTGTTGAACATGAAATTACATCCGGCGGTAGATAATTGTGAGAACTAATGGTGCTTTAACACATAGCTACTGTCATTTATCCGTTAGATTACATCCGGTGGTAGATAATTAATATTTTTTCATCTATAGTCAGTGTCATTTATCCATTAGGTACTTAAAGAACATTCGTTATGGTCCGTAGTCGAGATAAGCCCTTCTCAATGTTGATTTCTTATGTCCAGATTGTTGGAGAGTGTATTTTTACACTAGATACTCTACAAAGTAACTCATGGTGGTTCGTAAAATGAAAGGCGGTTGTGTTACCAAATGGCTGGTACACGACGACATAACGAGGTTCACTCGGCGGCAGATATATAAGGGAGATTGTTCCTGCAGATTAACGAGGGTGTGTCTAGCTCAACGGCAAAGCAGTGGACCGGCAATCCAAAGGTCGTGAGTTTGACTCTCATGACGCGCCATTTTTTCTGTACTTTGAGCAATCTCGGTTTCCAACACATATACAGTGATATAGATAATGCAATGAACTTCAGAGTGCTATTGAATTAATATTTCCCCTTTGTTGTGTGCAAGCAAAAACATTATTTATAGTTTGTCAAGTCAGCGCAGATAATCCCCTTCATATAACTAATATGATTGTGTTGTGTATACGCCGATCCAAGTGTACATTGTACAAGCAGTGCCGTTTTAAGCGTCGAGAGGGCCTAAAGCCCTTCACCCAAGGGGGCCAAATTTTAACTATTAAATAGCCCGCAACTTACTTTTGTTAAAATGTTCACCCACCGATTTACTTATCAAAGATTTTGCTTCTGCTCACAACGAGCAAATTGGGAAAAATAAGTCTGTATAACTCAGTATCACTTTGCAGTTGATTGCACACTGCACTAGATCTCAATATACTGTGAATTTGAATATTTGAACTAACATTGAGAAGGGCCTATCCAGACAGAGGGCCTAAAGCACGAGCTTTGAGTGCCTACTGGTTAAAACGGCCCTGTGTACAAACTGAATAGATAGAGTTGTTCCAATCTATCAAAAAGTCGTTTGATCGGAGCCGTATCTGTTTCAACTCAGTCAATATGACACCCTTCAATGCATATTTGATACAAAACTCACAAAATATCTCAATTTGTTTAAAAAGAAAGTTTTCACCTCGACAGAAATGTTGTTTCCAATGACCGTGCAAGCAATCGAAATTATGACAATAACTGGTCTATTGTATAGCACCATTCCAGCTTAGCAAATAAACAACTTTGGTATATACTAATTTGCTTATTTGCCAACTGAGACTGAGTGATCACCAAATATCTAGTCAATTTTTGCAACCTATTGCTTATCTAATTATTTAATGTAACCAGTACTAACCACAAACGAGTAATGCAGTTAACGTTAACACTCTTGCCTACATCAAGTATTTTCTTTGTGTCTTATTGCATCCTGTTACCCGCTTTTCATCTTATTTCTTCTCTGCACAGAAGTGGGAAGTTTGTGATTAACAATGCAAGCTGCATAAATAACAAGGCCATTTTAAAATGAGGATATGGGGACATGTACAGGGTTACACTGTCCCTGCATTACAGCAGCTAGCAAATTGCTCTAAATAAATTTTACTGGAATTTTGTTATTTTAGAGCTAGGTCACTCGTTCTAAAGCCTAGACCCCAGACATGGCTAAGTGACAGGAACAAATTGGATCAATTCGGCAACATTCAAATCAAACACTCAAAATAGACTGAATGAGTTTTGAAATGTTTCTTTATATTAAATGACAGTTAATAAGTTTTTAATCTAATATGGAAATCGTATTTACACCTTATCATATTCAACCTGAAATATTCAAGATACCACGCATATTATAAATCTAGCATACTTTTGTAGACAGTATAATGTTACCACGCATAATATGTTCCATAAACCAAGGAAGGAATAGAATTATTCCTTAATTTGATGTGACGATCCAAAGATAACAAACGATGCACACGCTAAAGCTGCTGTTGCGGCTGTCATTTGAAATACAATCGACCAGTCTCCATTGTGGTCCAGAACGTAACCAGTAGCGTAAACACCAATGACGCCTGAAACAATAAATAGAAAAACGTACTATTAATCTCACGCAATTTGATAGGCAGAGAGTAGTGATTGAAAATCCAGATAAAAACTGTTGTCAGTTCACGGTTAACGAATTTTCGAGTGTCTCTTGGGATCAAGTTCAACATTGATTAAAGAGAATTTTTTGAAAAAAATATTGGGTCTCTCTTCCTTCTCTCTGATTGGTTAACCTTATTTCGCTGACGATTTTGACCAGAAAGTTAAAGATTTTGGGATGAATGGCTTTGACTATACCACATTATCTCGTAACAAGTTTCAAGGGTAACGACACAATTGCTAAAACATAGATTCATTTCATAATTTTTATTATCTGGAAGATATCTAAATTCCAGTATCTTGTAATGTCCACGTACGGAATAGCTGCTGATGTCTTTTCTAAAAAGCTGATTGCAGGCCAGTTCAACAAGATGCTTTTCCTACTGCTCGCATTTAACTCACCTGGCATCGATCCAAGGGTATTCATTGCGCCAAAGAGTGTCCCAGCTCGATGTGGTGCTAAATCTTGTGGATTCTGCAACATGCCGCAAGTATTGAACCCAAGTAGGCCAATGATCAGGCTCATGCAGACAAGGGCTTGAGGAAACGTAGTCATTTTGTTCAGCAACAATGAGAAAACTGATGCACCTCCCAGGGCTATCACCTGACAAAAAAAGAAAGTTAAAAGAAATTAAGCAATATGCAACATTAGTACTCAATACCAAACACTATGAATATTTTAAAAAATGATGAAAACCATGTGAAATGGGAATCATCCTTTGAAAACAATATGAAATGACAAGCACCATCTGAAAAGCCATGTGAATTTATAAAAGAATGAAAAGACAATATAAAATCTCTTTCCCAATGGCTTCATACAATGTTTCACATGATTTTCACAAGAAGTTCACACACTTTCAGCTCACAGTGAGTCTTGTACTGACAAAGCAATAAAACCGACACAAAGAAAAGTCTTACCACACAAATCTTCCTAATTGCTCCAACCGACAATCCTAAGAATGAAACAATTGACAACAGCTCAAAAACCTACATTCATAGAATAGAATTGGGAAATTTATCATCGCATTTAAAGTAGGGTATAGAAATTCAATATGTCTCATAAAAATGTGTTGAATATCCACAAGAATCTATAACTTTGCTGTTATATAAAACGTCGACGGATCTGCTCGTTTGCATGCTCACATTTAAAACATTGATATATTTTCAGGAATAAGTGTTGCAGATAATAGTCTGCAATCGAGAAATTTAAATTGTTTAATTGTTTTTCCGGGGAGAGAGGAACATTTAGACAACGTCCCTGGTATATAAATAACGAAACATATCCTGTTCGGTGTATTCTTTATTTTATTTATATAACTAACTGCACCATCAGTTGGCACAAAGGCGTTGACTTGCGTCGTAAGATGGATGATCGTCCCACTGAAATCTAACACGTTGTTTAATGACTCGCACAAATATATTAGGGATAAATAGTCTCTTTGCTGTTTTTGGACTCACATCACAAACAAACTGATCATTTTTCAAATATAACGGTCCATCAACAATTTTTAGAAAGAGACCATCATCATTATTGTTAAAGTATTGTTCAGAGACGGAAGATTCCAGTTCGGTTAAGAACACAACTGTAATTCACGGTAGTTAACACAGAAAGATAAATAATAAGTTGCTTACAATAGCCTAGTCTGATTGCTCAATAACAATGCACACACGTGATCTATTATAACAATGAAACGTAATTAGCGTTTGTTGCAGCAAATCTTAATCTCAACAATTATGAACTGGAACCATGTGAATTCGATGTGAAATTCATGTGAAAAACAGTATGAAAACCGTGTGACAAGGGCATTGTTCACATGATTTTTTATCATTTTTTCAAATTCACATGATTTTCACGTGTTGTTCGTTAATTCACATGGTCTAATTATCGGAGTGTGCTCCCATTTCAGCGAGTTCTCATTCATTTTTGAATTCATAGGCCTAGTGTTAATCAGCAATACTAATTATGTTTTGATTAATTGGTTCATCTCTGTAGTTTGTGTTGCCAACATTCCTGCAACTTCAAGCTCAAACATAAACTAGTTTACAGCTTCGTAGCATCGACTGATTGGCATACCTTTCTTTAAGAGGTGATCTGCAAAATACCCAGATAATATAGACGTTGAAAAGCTGCAAATCCATGGTACTACATTGAAGAGCCATCCCTGAAACACAACAGCAGAAACCATTCATCAAGGATCGTGTAAGATTATGGTTCAGTGGGAGGGAGACAGAAGAGACGACAACATTGCAAATGGCTCCTCGTCAAGAACTTTGAGCACACTGATTTTCCTTCTACAAAGCACAACACTATCTATTTACAACGCATGACTATACAAACTACCGCTGACACACGTTGACACCAGAACAATCCAACACATAACACATACGACAAAGTGACGCCACAACACTTGACACCTTGTTTGACACCACAGACCTACACGTCACCCAGTTTTACAGATCTCTACGGATACGAGATGCACAAATCGATCATTGATTTTGTGTGTCAGGTCATTGTACATGTCACCCTGGGTCACCTTTACATGGAAACATTTGAATTTGACCGAGAGAAGTATAATCTACATGCATCCCATAAGAGCTTAACTTGCGTGCAGATCCTACAATTGTTTCCCGTCAAAACAGTAGAGTCTACGCAATCAGCGTCAACACGTTCTTAGCTGTCTCAGCCTTTTATAAAGTCTGTCGATTCTCCCTGTGTTTACAATTATAGACCAGCTGTTTGATTTTTTATCCTTGCCAAATAGTTTCTTTGACTTCCCACAATTGTAGTTCTGGCCTAATTACTAATTAACTTTGTTCTCAATTTGATTCAAATGTCAAATTAATTGTTAGGCTGACTGTCTAAAGAATGATCTAAAAATAAATAAAAAGGTAGAATCAAAAATAGTATAATGGTGTTAGCCCAACGCCATGTAACCTTGTTACCATTAGAAATGTGCACAAGACAGTCTAAATTATGATTTAAAAATAGTAAATAAATAAATATCTGGTTTTACTAAATTTGTGCATGTGGCCCATGCCATTGGATGAATTATGCCGAAATGTTGAGCAAAATAAATTGTTACTGTAACATCTTCTCATCAAATGCTTAATGACAATACATCTGAAAGCCTATTTTTCTATACACTCAAACATGTATTCACAACTACCTTTATAGAGCAGACACCTGCTTATAAAGGCCACTCTTCATAACCCCAAATGACACTTTCTATAGAAATCAACTTTTACAGAAAGGCCACCTGTCTAGCTATAAAGGTCATTGTCTCAGGTCCCAGAGGTGACCGCTATAGACAGGTTTTACTGTACCTTGCTCTCTGGGAAAGTGTCGTGGAAATACGTCGGAAGCCATGACAACAGCGTGAAGAAACACATGTTAGTGAAAAAGTGACCAATTAAAAGGGCCCTGTAATGAGAAGAGAGTTGTTTTAGTCAAACTATTTAAAATATTTACAACAACAAATATCAATCAGATCGATCACGGGAGTAGTTTGTGCGAACAAATAGTGTTGCATGAGTTGATTTGATATTCGCTTTGAGTAAGAAGTTTTGTGATCTCTGCGCCAACATTTTCTAAGCACAATCATTTTCAACAAAACAGGCAAATAACACTATGAATCCAAAACCATGTGAAAACCATGTGAAAACCATGTGAAAACCATGTGAAAACCATGTGAAATGGGAAGCACCATGCGAAAAACCATGTGAAATTTCAAACACCATGTGAAAAACCATGTCAAAAACCATGTCAAAAACGTGTGAATAAGAAAACAGTGTGAAAAACCATGTGAAAAGGGCAGATTTCACATGGTTTTTCAAATGATTTTCACATCGATTTCACATGGAATCAGTTCATAACTGTGTAATTAAAGCCCAACAATAACTTACTTGTGTATGTTTATAATATATCGTAAATTGCAGATAGTGTTGGTAAGTACAACGTAGGAATTTGCGGAGGTAAGATGAAGATAATGCTAAGCCAACTGTAAGATACATAGTTCAATTTTTAATAAAAATGAGAAACATAATGTTGTATTATTGGTAGGCCTAATAGTCCTCCGACTGGAAACGTCCAACCGTCCTCTAGATATGGTATGGTCCATTCTGCCCAGCCCGGAATGTGGTTAAAACAATGCAGCTAGCATAATAATTTTGTATACAATGAACAGGTCGTATAAATTGAATAGAATATAACAACTTACCAAACAGGAACTTTGAAAAAGAGACTCAGCAGTGAAGGCTGCTGAAATGTAACTTTTGGAATTAATTCTACTTCATCGTCGATAGGTGATGGCAAGGGAGTCGTCTTTGGCATATGACGAATGTTGTATAACCAAATCAGCCAAATAAAACTCAGTAGACTAAACGTAAAGAACACGCTTCTCCATCCCGTGGAATCAATTAAAAATGAACCAGCCATTCCGGACAGAACTGAACTGGAAAGGAAGACAACATATACGATAAGCATATCTGTTGGCCTACGGTACAACTCAATAAGTTGTTCGTTTGAGACGCACTAGATCTAAAGTTTATAATTTGAATCTTAGAAATGCTTTTACAATCATGTAGAATATTACGAAAAAAGTAGAAAAGAACTACTTATATAAAAGAAGCTGGAAACACCAGCTGAGTTGCATTTGTGGCAGGATTAAATAACAACGACCGTGTAAAAAAGCCATCTGAATAAGCATTTGATTTGTAAAAATAACAAAAACACAAGAAATCTACGGCCTGTTGCCTACCGATTTTCATATGATTTTCACATGGATTTCGCGTGATTTTCCCATGACATTCAAGTAATTTTTACATGGATTTCACATGATTTTCACGTGAATTTCACAGGATTGTCACATAGTTTTCACAAGATGCGTCGCCATTCGCCAAGGACACAGCTGAATGGCATTTTTGATCTGTTCTTCTTTGTTATTACGTTGTCATCTGCATCTCATCTTGGATCAGTGGCATAAATTTTGAAACAGAAGAATCAAGAGGAAGAGGGATGGCTTCGTCATGAAAACACCCATCTATTCACGATGAATCCAAAAAGTGTAACAACCATGTGAAACCATGTGAGTTAGAAAATAGAACGAGAAACCATGTGAAAATGGCACTACTTTGATACGGTTTTCATACAGTCTTCCCCATGATTTTCACATGGATTTCACACTGATTCGGTTCATAGTGATAATATTTATTGTAATTGAGTCAATTGTGCAAAATGATTTGGCGCTTGCTGGATTAACTAGCCATAACTCTATTAATTGGCAACAGTAGAATAATCTTACCCAGCATCAGTCCCAGACGTGGACAGACTGAAAACTGATGATCGATGACTTAACGGCACTTTCTTTGCCAGCAGACTCGAGAGTGATGGAAAGAAAACACCTATAAAGAACGAAAACGAAATCAAGCTTGTCAAGCATATGTCTCAAGAATACTATTCAGTTCTCCTTACAGGGGAGGAAGTAGTCGGGAGCTAGGACCTTTGTTGAAATTAAAACAGTATTTGCTAAGAACAAGAGGAAAAAGCAATCCGACGTGTATAAGTCGTATTTTAAGCTTGAATGTAGGCGTAAAAAAGATGTATGCAACTTATAATATACAAAAACTGTTTTTAAAGCGACTCTGTTGGCCTCTGTTTCATGAGTCTTGTGATCAAAACTAAGCTGCGACTTATACACGCTGGATTAAGGTACTCGTGGCTCATATCAAATGGAATGAAAAAGCCATTTGTTGGTTGCTATTGCTCAAATAAACAATACTGTACTATGATAAGGATAAAGCCCCTGCTTTTGACAACTTTCATGCAACCGTTAAAAGTGACCATCAATTTACATTATCCACAGACACACAAAAGCAATAGAAATGTTACTAGAAGAAACCGTTCTTGAGAATGAGACTGGGCAAACAAGTCAAAGAAAAAAGTTGATCTAATCTATTGAAAAAGTTACAGTAATTTAATGGATTTTTGGAATAAAGACTCACACCCACACATAAGAAAGATTGGTGCCAAAAATGTGCGCAATTCTAAAAGACGTTTGAAAAAGTAATTCAAAATATTATAAATCACTATAAATCCAAAAACCTGTGAAAAACATAAAAGGAATCACTCTCATCAGACCACATGAAATAACAAGCACCATACAGTCAAACCAGCATTAGCGGCCACCTCTATAGAGCAGCCACCTGTGTATAAAGGCCACTCTTCATAACCCCAAAATGACACTTCCTATAGAAATCAACCTGGACAGAAAGGCCATCTGTCTATAAAGGTCATTTTCCTCAGGTCTGAAAGGCGACCATTATAGACAGGTTTCACTGTATTGTGGTAGACCTACATGTGTACAGTACATGTTCATAAGTTCATTTGTTACATAACTTAAATGTTGTACAATCGTAGTAGCAATATATAGATTGTGAAATCATGATTGCCAGTCTGCAATAAACAACCACACAAACAACACACGCTTTATCGTAAACACACTTGAAAAAGGATGTGAATTTGGGAAAAAAAACATGCAAAAGTTGCCCTTTTCACATGGCTTCATACAACTCCACTTCATTGTGATAGTTCAGTTCCAAATTAACAGGATTTACACAGGATTCTTGAGTTTTACTGTTCTTAGCGTACAGTCAAACCTGCATTAGTGGTAACCTCAATAGACCAGCCACCTGCGTATAAAGGCCGCTCTTCGTACCCCAAAATGACATTTTCTATAGAAATCAACCTGGAGAGAAAGGCCACCTGTCTATAAAGGTCATTTTCTTCAGGTCCCAAAGGTGACCATTATAGACAGGTTTCACTGTATGTCCCGTAACTTTATGTTGAGTCCACGGTGACTTACCCTGAGAAATCCCAGTAATAAACCTTGCCAGTATCACGCCGTACAATGAAGACCAACCAAGAGCAGGAAGGGACGCAGCCAAAGGGATTGCCCCGGTTGTTAACATCCAAATCATTGCAGAATACAAAATGGTAACATCACCACCATATCGATCAGCGATGTATCCTCCAGCAATCTGCGTCATGAGATATCCAGCAAAGAAAGATGACAAAGCAACACCCTGCGAAAAAGAGGCAATTGGACATAAAGTGGAATCTGCCTAATTCGAAGACCTGTAATTCAAATATTCATCTATTTCGAACTACGATATAATCGTTGATTCAGACAAAGCTTGTTTTTCAAATTGGAATGATATTAACCGAGGTGATATTAATGCGGTTACAATTAATGTAGGTCTACAAGAGATGGAGACCGTTTCGATTCTGTCAATGTTTATTCGAAGGAACTTATAATGTGAATTTGTTGATCATACCATCACAGGACTAGAGTTGTCACGGGGTCCCCGTGATCCCCGTAATCCCCGCGATCCCCGTATAGATTTAGCAGTTCACACCT
>OFHS01003811.1:0-15685 GCA_900245855.1 Calvadosia cruxmelitensis | reverse complement strand
TTGAGGTTCTCGCTATCTGATTGGTCGAGAGGTATGATTAGAAATACAGATAAAGCACCTGGGGCCTAATTCATGGTCCGCGACCGAATCGTAGTCCAGGACTAAATCTCAAGTCCCATAGACAAATCTAAGCAATGTAGTCCAGAAAAGACGCTCAGTCTCGTCTCGGACTACGCTTTAGTCCCGGTCCATGAATATGGCCCCTGAAGACTGTTTCATTGACAAGGGCTCAAGCGTAGTCTGGGACTAAACATCTACAGTAGTCTGGACTAAATTACTAGAATCTTTATATAGGACTTAAAATTTAGTCCAGAACTATGCCTTAGTCCTTGTCCATGTATTAAGCAGTGATGGAAGTATGGCGAGCTACAAGTAGTTAGCTACTTGTAGCGAACTACTTTTCTTTGCAGCGAAGTAGTTTTTGACTACAATTTTCAAAACGTAGTTGCTGCTGTAGCGAAGTACTTTTTAACTAAAGAAGTGTAGTTCATAGCGAACTACTTTCTGATTTAGGACAATCATTTTAGCTACTTTTTCCAAATACATTTGCATCTGGATTTTGCAAATTCCGAGACTATAGCACACTGTTTTCTGAAAACGGGTTGAAATTTGAGGATAAATTTGCCTGGTAGCAAACTGACTATTATGATTGACTTAAAAGTAGCATGATATAGCCAGTGGTTCAAGTCTTGTTCACGTAACAAGTCGTATATTTTGTGAATAATGATAAAAATCCAAAGTTCCTGCTTCTGATTGACTTTGTAAGAAAATAAAAGTAGTCAGTAGCAAAGTAGTTAGCTACTTTTTGGGAGATGTAGCGAATAGTTGTAGCTAACTACTTTATTTCTCCTGCAGTTGTAGTTGTATCGAACTACAAAAATAAAGTGGCCATCACTGGTATTAAATCCCTGCAGCTGTTGTTATGCGGGTTAGACGATAGTGCGAATATGTAAGCCAAATCAGAGAGACGTGTTTCTCACTCGGTAGATCTCATCAGAGTCATTTTATAAAACAACAAGCAGGGTAATATTTACAGCGCATCACAATATCTGATCATCACAATATCCGAGTGAGAAACACGTCTCTCTGATTTGGCTTACTTATTCGCACTATCGTCTAACCCGCATAACACTGTCATTATTTTACGGCTGACGATTTTCGAACGCCCCTTAAATGATCGAATCGAATGTTGAGCAAAGAGAATTTACTGCTAGAGAGTTTTGAAAATTCGGAAAATAATGTTTCGTTGCTTGAAGCTTACACTGTAGGTACCATACTATCGTCGTAATTGATTTTCGTTAAAAATTACATTGTAATTCATGAAAATATTTGTTTGTTTTTTTGTTTGTTTGTTGATTCAATTTTATTCACCAACTGAGGTGATACAATAAACAAGGTTACAGAATAAGAATGTGAATGTGGTAAGTAATGGCTGTATACACAGCACTTTCATAAAGCAAAATTAAAAACATTTGCAGAATCTCATGGTGGAGAAATAGTACTTTAGTCTCGCCGTAAATCAGTATGGTCATTGAGATTGCCTTTCCGTTCAGTATTTATACCTAGTTATCTACGAGCAGTGATTCAGCTCAATCGGAAGAGATCTAAATTGAAAAGGAGCACGGCAACTAAAAGTATCATTCTTGCTATAAATCAGTTTTGGTATTCCCGCGGCACAGACGTTCGTCGCCATTTCTTTTACCACCGTGCAACTGTTTGCCGGAGGAAGTGATTGACTCTCAAAGCATTTGTGCATTTCGGACAGCCCTGAGTGACACTGAATTGAGCCAATATCTGAACTATTAGCTATACTTAAATTGGATCATGTTATCTATTACCCTGTTTGCCCATGTAACCTTTATGTGGTCACGAGTAGCTGCGCATATGCAATTAGTAATTACGTAACAATAATGTAACTTGATCTTGTGTGATACAATAAATCAAAAAGGGCCATTCGGTGGCACGCGTGACAACAGCTAGAGGTCTGTTTTTGCCTTGTGACGAATCACGAATAGCACACTTTATAGTGCTATTGTTATAGCATGCTACATGTGAATTCTTTGCTTGATGAATTTCAATTAAAGACACGTACATACATACAAATATAAGGAACTGCGTAATGATGCAGCACCAATGTACCAAACGCTTGCCAACGTCACCGATTCATTTGCCTAGAAATCTTTGTGCCCCGCAGTCACAGCGCATGTCCGATGTCTACAGCCTATACGTCGAAAGTTTTTTAGACACAATGTTCAAAGCTCACCTACCGCCAAAATGTTGGAGAGTGTATGATTTACACTGCCACTCTACAACGCAGCTCGTGGTGGTTCGTAAAAGGAAAAGCGGGTCGATACCAAGGCTGGTATAAACAATGTCGTGACTAGACTCAGTCGCTGAAATAATGGGAGTTGCTCGTGTAGACTAACAAGGGTGGGTCTAACGGTATAGGGCAATGGACCGGCAATCCTGGGTCGTGGGTTCGACTCCAACAACACGCTTTAGTTTTTCTGTGCTGAACAATCTCGGTTCTCAACACATAAATGGAAAGAAGGCATTGTACAGTGTAACCCCGTTAGTATCACCTTGGTTTAAATCACAACTCGCTTAAAATCACTTCGTCAGTTTGAGAATCAATCTCGGCAGAGTCAACTATTTTAGCCTGCTTAATATCAAAACTCGCTTATTATCATGATTTTTACTGTAACCATGGTGATATTAACGAGGTTACAATGTACCGGATAATTATTCGCAGCTTCTGTAGTACCTCTTCGTACCATTGGTTTGACACCCCTCTAGCTGATGGACCACACGTCTTCTATTGGTAGCTCAGGGATAAGCATCGCATGCACCCTAAAAGAGTACTATGACATAAATATACATTGAGGAGCAAGAAAAGTACTACATCCGCTACATCAAATATGGACGTTTGTGCGCTGCTATTGTTGCAGAGTGCATTCACCTGTCGCTAACTCGTTGCATAAGAAGCGCCTCAGTAAACGCTGCTAGATCTCAATACAAGAGTGCCTCCTGCGAGACACCCCGGGGCCAATCTTTGCTGCTTACCCAAGCGCCCATGGGAGTTGTTCTACCCCGCTGGAGATACACGGGTGGATCTATAGAGGACGTGTTTGGGAGGGGATGACCCCCTCGCTTGTATACAGGACCCTGTTTGACAGGCATCCTCCGTGCCGGAAAGTGTTTTGTAATAATAATTCGCTTCTTGAAAGCGTCTCTGGGTGAATTACTTAAGTTAATAATCCACATACAAGCGGGAGTGCACAGCGTGTAAGTAGGTTTGGCACGGAATTTAACAATTTACTAGCTGCTCGGAGGTGATTTTATCACTGAGCAGCTTCGACCTGCAAAACATTGAAGTAGACCCCTGTCCCCTGTCCCCTGTCTGGGTGCTGGGCCAGAGTGCTTCATAAGATATAAATCATGCATTTTATGAAGATTTCATCCTATGAATTATTGGGATGACCCAACCCTCCCGTTTCCCTTCGATCCGCCAATGTTGCCGTAATACAGTTTTCTGTGTCATGTAATGCTTTTCACTATGTTGGGCTGTGGCAATGGTGCTCAGTAGACCACTGTCACCTACTACCATTTTGAAAAAAGCAAATGCATTATGGAGAATGTTGATCGAATTGTTCGAAAAGATCAGTTCCAGTCTCTTATGAGCCAATCATTCGACTCTGGCTGAAGCTGCTTAGCAAGTCGGACAAGTTATTTATATGATTTATAATGTTCTTAAAGCTGATTTTACTATGTTCAGGTAGGAGATATTACTTTATGGGCAAAAACAGAGAGCCTAGATTTGAATTGGACTAATTAACATCCACCCAAATGTGAAGCAACGGCGCAGGACTCAGCTATGTTAGCAGCGCGGACCAGCTAATATGTTATAATTAGCCTCTACTGTATCATGCCTCCTAGAACTTCTCATATCACCTTGCCTATCTCTTCGCTGCATGCTTCCAGATGGAGTATTTTTCTATGTAGAAATACTGCTGGGGCAATCAGGTTCTCCTGAGTTCAATGATGTCCCCCAATTACAGGCCCCGTGACTAAAGGATAACACTGATGGGGCATCGAAATTGTTTCTATGCAATGAGTAACTGAACAGGAGATTGCATTTTCACTCACTATATTATGGCGTGTACCAATTGTGCACTTACGTTGCAGCATTATGCGCTCATGTGTCTTTGTACTTTTAGAGCCGAAATAGACAAGTCACAGTTGACAGCCGAGAAAAATCTGCAGTAGACTATACAGTTCAATGCGCTTCGAACAAAGCGATTTTCCGGGGTCATCTCGTCTGGCAGAGGTCAACTAGCATCACAGCACGTGTCCAATTCTCTAAGTTCAGTTTCAATGCATTTCGGTATATAAGCGAGTTGAATACTGCCACATGGGATGGAAACAGAAAATTGCTTTGATCGAAACGCAATCAGCCTTACTTCTATAGATTATGATGGCTAATTTTAATGATTGTTCTTGGTTGTCAAAATAGTCGATGTTATCTCAAAATCACTTGCATCGTCAATTTGAGCACATTCGATGCTGATTAAAGTAATCTCTATATCCGTTCTCAGTCTTTCGTTGGTCTGGCTTCTAAAGAAAATCGCAGTTTATCTAAAGTTCATGTATAAAGCGCTCTCTTTATAATTTTAAGAATCGATAAAGCAAAGTAGAGTTGCACCTCTGTTTAAAATTTGGAAATGTGCTGCACAATCTTGCCTTCCAACTGTAGAAATATTGTGGAGCTCTCGAGACAACGATCAAAGGACATAACATTTCTATAAGTTGACAAATAGCGCTTGTTAGGTATCCAGTAATCTCGAATATTATTCCACGGCAAAAGAGCTTGCTCGAGCAGAAATTCGTTATAAATTGCAGGCTCACTTGTCTCTGGCTTTCTCGGATACAGTCAAACCTGTATTATCGGCCACCTCTATAGAGCAGCCACCTGTGTATAAAGGTCACTCTAATCATAAGATGGAGGCTTTAGCATTCCTTAGTGTTGTGTCGTGCTTAATGCTTAGGTCAGTGCTATTTGTGATTATGAATGTAATGGAGGCCAGTCTCACATATCTGTTGAGCTCAGTTGATTTACAGCACAACTGATGAAAACACGCTTGTTGTTTGAGCTTCTCGTGTTATGCTAATGAGTATTACGTTAGCTTATAATTAGTTGTATTCCTCTGCACTGTGCGGATATAAAACATTTCATATATATGTTGCTGGTCCCACGACAGGGAGAGATGGCAGAGTTCCGAGGATTAAACGTGGTCGTTGGTGCCAGAACTCTATTTCACCAGACACAGCGTAGACACAGATAGAGTTGCTACCACGACGAGGTATACAGACCGAAAAGAGGTTGGTTTCAAGATTGCACGGCTATATCATTATACTTACAATTACGTGACTAACAATGACGCCATCAGGTTCACACTGACCACGCACCAGCCACGTCTACACTGATGTGAATTACAAGAATTAAAATGAGCTCAGAAAGAGAATTCTACTGTCGATATATATAGTCCTTCTAATGCCAAGTAAAATTCAATATTTGCTAGATAATATTGCAGGATAATGTAATACGGCCGATCTCTTTTCAATCACAAACGTTAGCTCAGAAAATTCATGAACCGCCTCTCATCCGGGAAGAACAGGCACAGCCTCATTGCTCCTGCTGAGTCAGCAGTGTTAACAAAAATGATGACGATGCATTCAGGAATGCGACGGGCACAGTAATGATGTGGTTGTTGTCTGGTCGTTACCAGAGAGATTAATTACCGGCCTTTAATTATGGGAACACGATCATCGGTGTTGCATAAGGCGTTGTATATAAAGCTACCTTATTGTTGCAGGGCGTTACCCAACATAGAGGCAAAATAATAAAATACGTTTAAAGTGACGGCATTCGATAAGCTTACAACGGCGAGCTTAAGAAGAGCAAGAAATCGTGTTTGTAATTCGACTGGAAAGCGCAACACCAACTGAATCTAAACACAACAACTGATGTCCTTCGGGGATAATTCTCACCTGTTCATTTCGACAAGATTTGAACAATACTTGATGCAAGAGGCCCGTTTCCTAAGCTCACGCAATTCAATTGACGATGCGCAGCCCAAGTGCATGTTGGGATGCAAGTGTTTTCTTACACTTGAGATTGAGTTGAATGCGCAGTCAAAAACAATCCCTGAAATTGACCATCATTGACAAGAGTACCGCTGATTGCGTTGCAAACAAAACATTTTCCTGGCGTCTTCATCTGTGACAGAGGTCAACTCACTTATACACCGAAATGCATTGGGACTGCGCATGGCGAATTGATCTTTGATAAATCCACCTTAAACAAACTACAAAGTTTGGACATAGTATATCAATTAGCTACTCCCCTTGTTTTGTATTATATGTTACTAAGAAAAATAAACAGAGGAGTAGAGATACGAAGTCCTGTGCTAATGATGGGAAAGTACAAGCCCTGATTAACGATAAAACGGCTATATTTCTCTCCTAATTCCCGAACACATCATCATTCATCTACAAATCAGATTTTCTGGGGAATGTCTGGCAATTTGAGGGGATAGTTCATCTCTCATCAAATTAAATACGTTCAATCTGCCGTCAAAAGTTCTGTAGAGATTCCTTGTCGTTTAGAAATCGAATACAACTTGCAACGAGCTGGGGTGGTGCAGTTCATTGCATTTTGGATTTGTTCCTATTTTGGAAGCAGAATCGTTGATTATAAACCGGACATACCAGCGCCTATCATCGCTAATTGCAATTTGACTGACAGCAATTTCTGCTAATGACCTTCACCATCACTGTATAATGATTCTAGGAATGCTCGGCGTTGAGGTGTTTTGTAGACGGTGTTGTTGATGATTTATCGCGCTCCGCAAACTAACCAATGCTCCTAAGAGATTATCACCAGTCAATGTTTCCACAGATTCTGAATAATTAAATAGTTATTTTTGTACAATTCCTTATAGGTCATCTTGTGAAATTAATTTATACACAGCGGATAAGTTCCTCATTTACAAACACTTTATAATCTGTGGGTTGCTCTATTCGGCCAAGAAATTCCTGCGGCATCGATCGTTCTGTTGGCCAATATCACTCCCTTCCAGGCTTAGATGTCGACGCATTCCATCGCTGGAAGTTTCATCACAGCAGGGTTCTGGTGTCCGATCAATACCTCGTATCACTATAACGGAATAAGCTTTAAAAGCAGCAACCCACAGGATTTGAAGTAGTGGTCAGTTATGGCTTCCTCGTGGAAGGAACGGGTTTCTTAGCATCGATTCCCGTGGGGCTGTCTAGATATTCCATTTCTCGACTGCGTCATAGCTGCTGTGGTGCATTGTCTGCTAATTGATCTCCGTCAGCACGCTACCAGGTTGCAAGGCGCCCGTGCATTGTGTCCTGACGTCGACTTCTTCGTCATTGTTTGATCCATCTTTCACAAGCGTCGTGAAGAACGACTCGCTACACGTGCCCTCTCCAGAGAAACAAGTTAAGTCAGTCGAATCGCAGATCCACTCGTACACGTAGCGTGGATTGCTGTAAAACGAAAAACCGCAGCGTTAGACAGCATGCCAACATGAGTGATATTACTCATTACGGAAGCGCTCAGAGCGATGCGTAAATGTAGCGTGGGGGCGTTCCGATCGCTCTAGAATATCGCACATAGCGGAAATCAAACATCGCAACAGATTCAAATGGGCTATTTAGTGATATTAGAATTAATCCTAAGGCTCTATCCCATTTACTTGCTTGTTGCTACTACGCTGTACTGAAAATGATTGATTTGAGAGAAATCGAACAAGAGAATTGTATGGCGATTCTGAGAATAAGGAAGTCATTTCGAACCAGTTCGTGCGAACACGATTGCGATGGTTTGTGACCAGTAGCTGCTGCCGGATTGCGATCGATGGCGTAATATCACGCGGCCTTGCGATGAAGGTAGCTACTGTTATATTAATCCTAATTATATGACTAATACTTCCATCTGAATGATATAAGATACCAATAGTCCTTGTGTTGAGATACTTACTATCCGACTCCCAAGTCCGTCGTTGCGTTGCACTCTTTACAAATCCGCAATTTCCCGTTCGCCATGACTGAGTTGCGATCGAAGCAGGTGTCCGTTGTGGTCGTCCCGCGTCGCTTGCGTGAATTCTGCGCCTGGTAGGTGATCATGACGCCGTGCTCTGCGCCGATCTCGCTCTTCAAGATCTTGGCTATCTGCAAAGAGAGGTTCGATCTGGTCGACCCATCCCACCAAGGAGGAACATTTGGTGCGTGATTCATGTCGCGAGTTTGTACGATATCCTCGTAATCGTCAGAGCAGTCTGGCGAATTGGAGAGGTAGCCAGTCGCTATCCTGGGTCCTACTTCGTTGAGACAGACGGGATCGCCAGTCGCTGAGGTAGAAGACACACAAAGGAGCAGAAACACAGTGTGGAACACCCACACCAAGGCAGCTGCCGCCATTAAATGAAGCGAATTTGACGAGGAAGGCATGATTCAACGGTCGGTCGACTTCTGTTCTGATGCTCATGCAGTGCAGACAGAATGTGTCGTCTACTCAGAATCCACCGCTGTCCTATATGCGCGGGCCTCTGGAATATGTTGTCGGTAATAATGAAAGTACTATTGTTGCTTAGCAAAGATTTCAATAGTAATAATTGCCTTTGATTTTTGGAGTCGCTCGTTTGAGGCAAGTCAAAGGCGAAACGGAAGACGGGAATGAGCGAATGATATTAGCGCATTGTCAGTCGATGGCAAAGGGCATAGGTTATGTCAAAGATCCCTCCATCGGATGCAATGCTTTGAGGATAACAAATGAACACGCTGGGAACTCCAAATACGCCAAGACAAAGTCACAGCAAAACAGGCAGCAAACCGTAAACAGCCGCCGGATGTTAGTCTTAACCGTCTCAATTAAATCAGCTGCCTTTCCACTATCAACGACTGCGGTTGGTGTCTGGCGAAGAGCAGGCAGTTTGGCGTTTCCATTAGCAACTCTTGAAATACTCCAGTGGCGTATCACTCTCACAGAACAGTGCGATTGATCACGTGGTTTGATTCAACCAGCGGCATTGTAGAATGGAGGAAATACATTTTGTTAGGTGAGGCTGCCTGGTTTGTCTCTCGAATAAAAGCGACTTCGTGTCGCCCACGCGTTCCTCATTCAGGAATTCCAACGGCAACTTGGGGAGCAAAAATCGTTGTCCTGAGAGAAAGAAAGGACTTGGAATTACGTCGAGGGAACCTTTCATTTGTCAAGATCAGGGTTTCGAGCGATGGGAAAATGCGTAAGCCATTGCAAGGCAGTTGCCACCGTGGGTTGCCACTGTACTAAATTGTGAGATTGTGCTCTTGTTAGGTGTTCTCATGGCAACAAGCAAAAGCGGGCATTGGGTACGAATTTGACTAATGGGAGTCGGGATGTGTAGGTAATCAATGTTACCATAGCAATGCCTTAGACCTATACGCTAAAATTTTAGAATAACGAGTTGACCTGTACACTCCCTTGAATCTCAAAAGTTGGTAATTGCAAATTATCATTCATAAACTTAAGTAAATAGTTTTGCAAAGTAGTACACTCATATGAAGAATTAATTAAAATTAAAACGTACATCGACCTTTCAAATATTTCAATAATCTAAGTTGTTTTACTTGCGTGGGTAGTTAAAGCCCTATTTACACTGCACCAACTAACCCAGGTCGAACCCGGGTTAAGCTAACCCGGGTTAAATTNAAGCGACTTCGTGTCGCCCACGCGTTCCTCATTCAGGAATTCCATTGGCAACTTGGGGAGCAAAAATCGTTGTCCTGAGAGAAAGAAAGGACTTGGAATTACGTCGAGGGAACCTTTCATTTGTCGAGATCAGGGTTTCGAGCGATGGGAAAATGCGTAAGCCATTGCAAGGCAGTTGCCACCGTGGGTTGCCACTGTACTAAATTGTGAGCGAACGGCTCTTGTTAGGTGTTCCCATGGCAACAAGCAAAAGCGGGCATTGGGTACGAGTTTGACTAATGGGAGTCGGGATGTGTAGGTAATCATTGTTACCATAGCAATGCCTTAGACCTATACGCTAAAATTTTAGAATAACGAGTTGACCTGTACACTGTCTTGAATCTCAAAATTGGTAATTGCAAATTCTCTTTCATAAACTTAAATAAATAGTTTTGCAAAGTAGTACACTTATATGAAGAACTAATTAAAATTAAAACGTACATCGACCTTTCAAATATTTCAATAATCTAAGTTGTTTTACTTGCGTGGGTAGTTAAGAACACCAAAGAAAAAGCTTTGTCGTTAGCAAGGGTGTGGCCCCTGTTAATTGATGTGCTAATTACATAACAGTTATATGGGCAGTCAATGCAATCAAAAATTTATCCAAAATGCGGAAAGACTTTGCACAGCAACAATATATATTAAAATATCCGACTAAATTAAATGCAACAGTAAACAAACATTAGTCAACTTGCCATTGATTTCGATTACACAGTTGCCTGGCATATTGGCACAGCCAGTTTTTGATTAATTAATTAATTCGACAGCCCCCACGCCAACTTTTCAATTACACAGTAGAACAATTAAAAAAATAGCCACGTCTTCAGTTTACATTTTAGAAGTTGTCCTCGCCGATGGAGAAATATGTGATATTCTAGACAAGGCTTCGTCTCCTACTTCAAGAATAAGGCTTCGTAAAATAGATCTTGAGTCTTGGAAAGAAGATATCTTCCTTCAGATTTGATGTAGTAATTGTGGCTAGCAGAATGGACAAGCATTCTCATGCAGATTGGGAAATAAAATCAAAGTTACATCCGTAAAACAGGAACCGAATTTCGTTAGCTGCACTTGGAAGCTTCGCAAAGATCCATACGACAAAAAAGGAAAGCTTGTAAGACATTTTAAATTGTAAATATCACAGGTTAAGTTATTTTAGGTAATATCGTTTAAAATTGGTAGGCAGAATTTGACTACAATTTTATTGTATTGTAGATTGATATTACTGGAAATGCCGTTATAATGCTAGCATGATTGTTTTAAAAATGAAAAATACGATAGAAAGAATTGCCTATTGGTGCACGTCTCGTCATAAATAATTCAGGGTGATATGTAAAACGATCATCCATGCCTTCGTTAGTTACATGGAGGTGGAAGGAGTGCCGTTATGGGCGCAGTACACTCTAGGCCACCCTCATCGGTAGTAAGACATGGCCACACATTATGAGTGGGATAACTGCAACGTCACTTTCCCACCCGCGAACGCCCTCGCTCTATTCTTACGGGACGCTCCGGGATCACATCCCAATTAGAGTTAACTTCCAGTCTTCCATCATTGATTGTACAACGTAATTGCGAAGTTTGATGCCAGCCTCTATCACCATCCTGTTAGGGAATCACTCAATACTATACTATTGCCAATCAAGGTTTGGGACCATCAAAACGTAATTAGCTGTCAATTACGACAAACATGCCTACTAGCGACAAATCATTTGTTCGTTTGACGCTTTTGCAGTGCTCGATGTCGTGCAAACTTACACGATTTCAAATTTCCTGAACCAGCGATGGAAAACCTATCAAAGCATACACGGGAATAGCCAATGAAACACTGGGAGAAATTGTTAACCGTTTGAAGTTTCTTTTCTTGATATTTAAGTGATGCAACAATAATCTCATTACGATGAATTGGAAGAATGAAATGACGCATTTAAAAATCGTTCAACCAAATCTAATGAGTGATGTGGTTACTGCGTGAAAGCTTCTACAAACTTGCGCAAGCTCATTACAGTTCATAGATTTATATAACGGTTACGATGTAACTCGGTGTTTGGGACTGTTCTTTGCAAACAGTGCAGCTTAGCGAGCGTGGGACGCCGACTTCAGACAATTAACTACGACAAAGGAAACGATCTGAATTCAACCGCAATAATACATCGGTTCTATTGTTGGTTTTTCCCTAGTTTTTTTTCCCATGAAAATTACAATTACATAGCAAAAGTTCATGAAGACGGAAATTGAAATAATGATTTAAAATCTTTATAATGAAATGGGAATTGTTTGGGACGACAGAGCGTCATGAAGTAATCCGAGAAAACAACACTCAATCCGCAACCTTCGATTTTGACCATATATTATGGAATTCTACGCAGTACACATTACTATCTGGAACAGGACATTGTTCAATAACCACCGACTGAATAGCAGACGTGTCATCCATTCTAATCTACGGCAAACACTAACTCGTATGGGGAAATCCTAATCACTCTCTACGAATTCTTCCTAATTTCAATTGATGATTTAGGTAGCAAAATATATGTACAAATAGCATAGTACGACACGAGATTATCTTGTACTATCCTCTACGCTACTCTTCAATAAAGCTCGCCAAAAGCGTATAGTTTGGCAGCGAAAGTACTACGCCAACATAGCAGCAATTGCGACCAGTATCAATACCAGGAAATCACAAAATTGAGAAATCGTCAATCGCCGACGGTAACATCAAGAAAAGTCCTCAGGCATCGCGGAAGTTCTGCGATTAGACTATAATTGTTGCGTGGAAAATCGAACTATGACTGACCGAGAACGCGATATCGTGATGACGTGGCTAAGCACTCGATTGTCCTGTGAGCTCGACAATTCGTTGTCCTAGGTTCGCATTGTGGTGCTGCAAATAACGAATCATTTCAGCCTGTTTCTCCAGAATATCATCCAATTGTTCATCGTCCCTACGTGAAACGGAGAGAGGCTGTAACTACCAACACATCACAGTTTAATGTATAATACTTAAAGGAAACAGGAGAGAATGTTAAATATCCTTGAATCGACGATGGATGTCCACTATGAATCCTAAATAATCAGAACATTCTAGAACATGATGAGTGCAAGATGTCGCGGATAGAACTCAAGGTCGTCTGTTAAATACTTAGTAATTAGCTCTCTCAACGCCATGAGGCGCATAGGGAGGGTCCAGCATAATGCTGCATCTTGTAGATCAGACCAAATTAAAAACACCCCGCCCAAAAATACACAAACGGCATTCCCGTCCTGTAGCTGCATTATGACCGACTGTTTTGCGGTGAATCTGGGGGAGGCAAAATAGGGGCATGATCCCCTTTGCCCCAAAATTCCATATGTTTATGAATGTATCATGACGTCATGGAGCTTGTGTGACACAATGCCCACCTTGGTGTTACCTCTCTCGACATCTTGGGCATACTGGTGCCTGCTTCGAAGCAGTTGGTAGGAGTGTGGGTCTTTTGGTGCCTTTCTTGGGCGCACCTTGAAGTGTCCGATAGAAGCAATTTGGGTTGCACCTGACCATGATCTTGTGCGTTACGAGCACCCTATCGGATAGGGTCACTTCACTCGCCCGTCCACCCCATTGCTTGCCTTCCATTTGAAATGCTGGCATTCCTACTTTGCTTGGATTAACGTCCCAATTAGCCTATCCTACGTTTCAGCTGCACTGAAAAGGGGAAACTACCCCATCACCCCTTAAGCCCCTTTCTTTCGCAACAGGATCCGTCAGCTCGATGTTCATACCTGAATCCAACTTCTGGAGTCGTGTAACTGTTGGAGGGAAACCCTTCGCCAAGGATGTCCTGGTGACACGCATCAGGAAGGCAACGTGCTTCGTTGAATTTCACAATTTTCACTGCAAAAATGAGAGACGCAATCATTAACAGGCCATCGGTCTTGCAGTATCGTCACAGCCCTCAATGCCCTGCGTGACTCACATACAATGAGGCAGGTCTAACATACGATCAACATACAATAACACAGCAGGGAGTAACGAAGGGGCGTTGAAGGGGTCGGCCTTGAGCTATACCACAACGACCATTGATGAAACACCATCGCATAATCTACGCGAACAGCAGAAGACGCTTACAAGGACCCAGGGAGTAGCCACGGGGGCATTCAACCTCAATAAGATTCACCGCTGTCCAATTCTCAATCCGACGAGTAACATAAATATTATAACATCGCGGATATGTTATATAAACAGTACAAGTGGTCCCACAGACCATAGAAGGATATTGAACGATGCTAAATACACAGACGTGTTATCCAAATTTGAGAGACTGGAGGTCTGACACCTTAATCCGAACACAGACGTCGCACTCTCCAAGTTGCCCCATCCCATCAAACCAAAAACAAACTTAAGCTACTTGTCATCGCTGCGAGGATTCGGTCAGCCAACTGCGTCACCCCACGAGTGGATGCACCAAGCAAAAGAAAGCAGCTCACATAAGCTCGAATAAATATCAATATTTCTCAAATTGTAATAAATTGCTCTTTCTTTCCGTTTGAGGCATCAGTTAAACACGATAAATCATTACAATTCAATTCGGCTGATCTGCTTTCCCCATATTACGATATGTTTGGAAATCGGATTCAAAAACCGACTATGCTTCTACTGTCAGCGAGTACAGTAGATTGAACGATGTATTTCCTGGTCGGATTCTCACTCAATCCGGTACTATAATCATCTGATTCATTTGCAATAAATTGTAGTTCTATGCATGAGGACTGAGCTCGGTGAATCGCCAAAGCTAACTAGCTGTTCAGCTCGTTTAGAAGGAAGCAAGACCACGACGGACGACAGCGCCTCGTGTCGGATCGACTCACGCCAGATTGAGCAGTCCCAAGTTTGAAGACCCACTTTCAAGTCTCACGTCACAAGTCTCGAGTCCCAGTCTCAAATCGCAAGTCCCATGTTTCAAGCCCCAGTTTCAAGTCTCGAGTCACAAGTCCTATGTTTCAAGCCCCAGTTTCAAGTCTCAAATCACAAGTCCCAGTATGTAGCCGCAAGTTGCACGTCCCAGTCTCGATTTGTTGCAATCCCTCACAAGCCAGGCCACAAATCGGATGATATCACCCCGATTAATGACGTTACGCCATTGCGTAACTTGCGTAACTCGCACGTGACCTGTTCTACTGGCAGAAGACGAAACACAGAGTCTGTATTATTCATATGTCATAAACTGAACAACCCAACAGCGTGTAGCAAGGGGGCGACGAAAGTTGGCCTTGAAGTAGAACAAAGGCCATTGACAAAATGTACGTGAGCAAAAGGTATCACGTAAGAGATTTAATCAGCCAGAATGTTGCATCGCACGAGTGAGTCTTCAATTGGACAATCGAGTTCCAGTCTCCAATACCGAGTTTGGAATTTAGTCCGTCCTGGTTCCTGAACAGCGCTTTGAGCTCCAATCACGAACAAAACTCAATGAATCTATAACGAATGGACCCCGTTAAAGCGCAGTCAGGGACTTCAAAAGTAATTCAAAATCATTGAAAATCAAGTTTATTGATCTGTCTAAGGTTTGTGAATGTTTTAACTTGGCTTTATGTGAGTGCTGTTTCCACCAATTACGTGCAAAATTCATATTATTATCTCTTAAGTCTCTGAGAAAATTCCTAAGAAATTAGTATTTGGGATTTGTTTTGTCTTTCTGCGGTACTGCTTTGTCAGGTGCGTTACACCATGATTCTTGACGTATCCATGTTACTACAGTCAAACCGGTATTAGGGTCCACCTCTACAGAGCAGCCACATGTGTGTAAAGGCCACTCTTCATAACCCCAAATGATACTATCTATAGAAATCAACCTGGATAGAAAGGCCACCTGTGTATAAAGGCCACTCTTCATA
>OFHS01003810.1:0-15688 GCA_900245855.1 Calvadosia cruxmelitensis | reverse complement strand
GTTCCTGCAAAATTAGAGGTCTGAGTATGAGACTCGGTTATTGTCACGACTCGGATAATATCACGTTTTACAATTTTCCCGAGGGTGTGATATTAACCGAGTTGCACTGTATACTATTATTTCCATTGAATTTTGATGTTCTATACATCCTCTTCTGTTTGTGTGTACATTGCACACTTTATATAGTGTAGTGTTGTTGCATTATGTTCAGGTCAAAATGACGCGTATGAGACAGAGGATAGCATCTCGATTGAAAGATTCACAAAACGTGAATGCAATGTTGACCACATTCAACGAGGTTGATATGAGGTATGCTAGTGACTATTGTCAGTAGATATAATTCATCAAGAAGAACAACTGTTTATACTGGAGTGGTTTAATACAATGGACATTGTTTAATGGCAGTTTCTTGAGAAACAAATTAATTGTGTTCCTACTAAATATCTCCTTCGTATTTTCTCTTAGCTAGCACCACTTTGCTTAGTAAGATCAGCCGCTTAATAAAACCAAAAAGTGGTCACTGCTCCCAAGATGGTTTTATTAAGCAGGGTGTTTTAACATTTATAAATTCAAATGCAGTTTTAAATTCGAAGTTTCACTTAAATTGGATTCTGCTGCATTATTGCAAGTTTTGCTGTGTGATTTGTGTCGTTAGTGCGTAACGTGACATCTCTTTGTCATAAACTAACTTTTCTGAATTGTTGATGTAAGGCAATTGCTGCCGCCTTCTGCAAATGCTGCTCGCAGGTCTCTGATTTTTGTTTTAGACAGCCTATTCCACTTGAAATTTGAAAGTACATTAAATTCTGTCTGTGCAAATGGTGAAATATGAGTTGAATTCAACTCTAAACTTAGTAATTTACTTGTTTTGTGCTGTCAAAGATTGTTTTGGTAACCAGTTATACAATCACATGAAACAGTTGCTTGTCATAAGTTGTTACGTTGTTCAGTGGTCATTATCTTCAATTACAGTGCACCGTATTTTTGCAAACAAAAGATTTGCATATAAGTCGATCTTGCATAATATTCCACTTAAAATTTAGCATCTTGGGGAATTTAATAAATGTTTTAACTCATGTCCTGCTATTGACGTATAATCCGTATATATATATACGTTTTTGAAGCAAGTCAAAGTAGCAATTTTTTCAATCAGAAAGTTAGTCCCTAGCAATAAGCCAATGAGCAATCGATAAAGCGATTTCAAGTCTTCATATAACTAGTTTTGGAAGCAGGACAAGGGTTAATATAAATGGATTGTGCGATATCCAACTTGCTTGTAGCAGTATGCACTGTTTAATTTTGATATTCTTTTTTATCAATTCAGTAATGTGATGCAAATGAGGTCACAACACAAGGAGGCATTCTTAAAAAAACATGGCCTGAAACTCGGGTTCATGTCAGCGTTTGTCAAGGCAGCTGGCAATGCTTTGCAAGCAATGCCTACTGTAAATGCCGGTGAGTGATTAATTTCAGAATAGTGAAGTCCTATTTTTCCAGCATGCGTAAGTCACCTTTTCGTATAAGGCGCAACCCAATTTAACAATGTGAAAGTGAGAATGCATCAAACAGAAGCTAACAAACACGTTGCAGGATATACCGAAAAGGGTCAGGACTGGTCATGGCAGACTGATAGAAACGAAGAGTAAGGCATTGTTTGATTGGTAAACCATTAATAATGCCTAAGTAGTGCTTTAGGAATACTACAATAGAGATGCGTCGGATCTAAATTATGCAGTTTTCGGATTTCGGGTAAACTACAGTACTATAATCCGGTTATCTGTGATAGGGCATACAGTCCTGTCGAGATGTCGCAGCCCGCACGGCATCACACCGGAGTCCACTGGTTTTGAGCTGCCTGTATGATGTCCTTCACTTGTGTAAAATGCAGCGGCTTCTCGTCTGCAGTAGCTTTGAGCTATCCACTGCTCCTTCGGTGCGCTCCTTGGGCACTTCCAGCCATTCGACCTGTCGTCAAGCAACAGCCACTTTGGAAGTCGCTGCTTGTATGAGCTGATAGGAAGTCTAGTGGGTGACATAGGTGGTAATCTGCATTACTCAAATTACAGTGGCCTTGTCTCATCGTTCTTGTAATATGATTTGCATTTTCCTTGTTTGGTACAAATACAGTCAAACCTGTATTAGCAGCCACCTCTGTATAAATGCCACTGTTCATAACCCCAAAATGACACTTTCTAATTTCTATAGAACTCTACCTGGACAGAAAGGCCACCTGTCTATGAAGGTCATTTTCCTCAGGTCTTGGTGACCGTTATAGACAGGTTTCACTGTACCTGAAATGTATGCCATGATCCATCAATAATCATTGCAGTGTTGTGTTTGTTTTAGTAATTGATCAAGATGCAGTTGTCTATCGTGATTACGTCGACATCAGTGTTGCCGTTGCAACGCCTAAGGTGAGTTATAGTAAAAGAACTGCACTACCAAAATAGTAACTCTTAAAACCATCTCTTTCTTTGATTTGAGAATCTTGTAGGTGATATGATTGGGTGTTGCATACTCGCTATTCTGTAAAGCGTGATGTTTGGCAACTGATAATTCAGTTGACTACAAGTTTGATGATGACGGATTGACGATGATGATGATGACGTCAGTAAGCCACCTCTATTGAATTTGAATCGTTATTTTTCAATATTTGTTTTGAATAGGGTTTGGTTGTTCCTGTCCTAAGGGATGTCCAACACTTGGATTTTGCTGGAATTGAGCATGGTATCAATGCCCTTGGTGTCAAGGCTCGTGATGGTAACTTGGCCATTGAAGATATGGAAGGAGGGACATTTACGATATCCAACGGTGGCGTGTTTGGTTCTCTGATGGGCACGCCAATCATCAATCCGCCTCAATCTGCCATTTTGGGCATGCATGCTATCTTTGATCGACCTGTTGCTGTCGATGGAAAGGTCAGTTATTGTATTTGTCGCCATAATAAGAGACGCAAAGATGACATCTAGTTCATTTTAGGACTGGTTGATATGAATATTTCCGATTTAAAACAATATGATAAGTTAAACCGATTTGACATACTGATTATGCTAAATTATGCTATTATTCTAAAAGTAGATGTGATTTGCACACTAAAAATAAGATTGGTGGAATTGTTTGCTTTTAAGTACCACACATGTAGCATAACTGAAAACAGAACTGTTTCGTGTAGTTATGATAGTTTCCTACTTTGAAATTTGTTTCAGATAAGGCCCTCTAATGTCAATATATTAAAACTGGTCCTGATCTGCCATTCACAACCGCATTGCATTTCGGTATATAAGTGAGTTGACCTCTGCCACCAGTGAAGATGCCAGCAAATTGCTTTGTTCAAACAACAATACTGCTGAACATGGTTCCTATTTTGAAAAAAAAATCTCATTTTAACTCTTGTCCTGCACATAAAACTAGTTAAATGAAGACTTCAAGTCGCTATATTGATTGCTGATTGGTTGATCGCTTGGGGCTAACTATGTGATTCGTTATATGTTGCTACTTTTAAAAAGTTTCGAAAACGTGTATACACGTCAATAGCAGGACAAGGGTTAAGGAATATATTCTTAAATGTAGAACAAAGTTACTTGTCTTTTCTTTGCTGTAAGGCTGTAATCCACAAATTACTAAGCCAAATATGAGTAGTGACATTGTTCTTTCCCACACCACGTCTTATTTTAACCCTTGTCCTGCTATTGACGTGTATACACGTTTTCAAAACAAGTCAATAGTAGCAACATATAACCAATCAGATAGTTAGTCCCTGGATATCAACCAATCAGCAATCGATAAAGCAACTTTAAGTTTTCATTTAACTAGTTTTATGTGCAGGACAAGGGTTAAGAAAATTGATGCTTAAAAAACTGCTTGAAAAAAGAACAACATTCTTGCTAAGAACATATTTTCAGTGAGAAAGAGCTTATCACAGAAGACATAGCTTCTGTGCTTAGCAAACACTTTCGGCGACTGTCCTCGCCACTGCCAGGTGTTACTTCGCCACTTACAATTGTGTGTAGGGCATCTGTGAGCTAGTACAGTGAAACCTGTCTATAACGGTCACCTTTGGAACCTGAGGAAAATCACCTTTATGGACAGGTGGCCTTTGTATCCAGGTTGATTTCTGTAGAAAGTATCATTTGGGGTTATAAAGAGTGGCCTTTATACACAGGTGGCTGCTCTATAGAGGTTGCTGCTAATACAGGTTTGACTGTAAAAGGTTTTCCTTTGCTGTTTCAGGTTGAGATTCGTCCAATGATGTACATTGCATTGACGTATGATCATCGTTTGATTGATGGAAGGGAGGCTGTGACATTCCTGAAGAGAATCAAATCAGCGGTTGAAGATCCGCGTGTGTTACTGCTGAACGTGTAGCCAGTTATGTTTTTACTTGTCAAAATTGTTTAATTATTTCGGTTGTTGCTTGAAGTCATTCTTGGAATTTGCATAAAGAAGCGACAGATTTCTTGATCCAACGTCTAGCTGTTATTTATTTGTTTGTTTGTTCAATTAAATTCACATTCAATTAAAATATAATTATATATAATCTACTGCAGACGTATAAGAGATAATCAAGTGAAAATGGCAAGGAAACAAAACTTACATAAAGCTATGTTAAAAATGTTTACAGCATTTTAACAGATCAACAAACTTGAGTTTAGATTGAAATGGTGACAAAGATTTACTACATGCGAGACGAACAGGCAGAGACTTTGGTTGATGACACGTACTGTAAAGAAAGAGTACCATCTATAAGTCTTCATTTGTGTGTCTTTGGTTTCCGAAAAGCCATTTCAATATATCTAGTTCAAGGTTCTGCTATAACAATCTTACGTAATAATGACTGTGGTACCGTTTTGGAACGTGTAAACAATATTTATACAAAACATGTTCTTAGCTTCTCTTAAATTTTAGCCTAAAGTTAGTCTGAGTTATTGTATATCATTCTGGGTTCCTGATGGCCAAACCCACCTCTTTTAATTACTCCCTGATTGAATTCAGCACAATTAGGTCTTCTCATGGAGAAGTCAACAAGCAAGCTGCCGAATTTTCTTTTGTAATATTTATTCTGTCTAATTCTATTACATACGACTGCAACTGTTCTTGAGTGAGATTTAATTATAATCTATTCACAACAGTTGAGTAATTTCTTCATAATAATTATAGTCATAATTTGCGTATTTAATAGCCCGTTTCCCGTTTAGAGAAAAAGCATTGCAAGCTATCTACTGGTGTTCTTTAAACTAACTTGAACACTAAAATCTGAGAGAAATGACGTCATCTGATGTAGCCTCACTATTGCCTTATCTTTCAAAGCGAGGTTGCTGTTCTAAACACTTTATCGTCGTCTTTGACTTTTCCGCAGAGTTTCATCACGATTCTCACGTCCAACAATCTTTCTTTGACTGAATAGGACAGTCTCATGTCTCATTATTTTCAAGATTAAAGGTCGTTTTAGAGTTAATACTGCGTTTATGAAGTGATTTCAGAGACAAAGTGTGACGAATTCATTCCACAAATCAAGAAAAAGTTTGCAGCAAGTCACGTTCCTGGCACAATGTCATCTGAGAAATTTGAAGACTTGGAGGACGAATTTAGGACAGTTTACGCCGAAGTAGAGAACATCGTAAAATACAAATTGCCCAAACTTGGAGGAGGTAACGCAAGATTATTTCTATATGCTTTTAATGATGTTGGTCAATAACTTGTGTAGCTGTGTTTGTCCTGTTGAAAACTGTAGATTGCTTTGCACAAGAGCACTTAGCTTAGGCTGTGCAACTCTTATATTTGCTGAAACCACAGAGGAAAAGTAAGCCCATTGTCGTACGGGTCTTTTGTAGCAGTGTTCGCCAAAGTAATGAAGTTGTATTGTAAGTAACCGTAAGTTTAAAAGTGTAGGTTACAGAGTGTAACTGCAGGGACTACCTTGAACGTTTGCACATTTAAGTAACTTATGATTGTTAGGCTAGGCCTACTATTTGTTTAGTTGGTAGGCCTAGTTACTTTTCAGTTGAGTAAAACATAAAATCCTACTTCAATGACGTATTCGTATAGGCCTACGCCATTATAAAAACGTTCAATTAGTTTCATGAAATCTAATGAAAGAATTGCTTATTTAGCCGACGAAATAGTTGATGTAATGTTAAATTATGGAAAGGTTCATCTTTGCATGCGGAATGGCCTTCATACATAGGTGGCCGCTAATGCAGGTTTGAATGTATGATGATGACAATAAAAAAGGAATAGGCTGAAACTACCGGTATGTGGTAAAATTATTTTTTTCCATGGGCGTTCTTGGAAATAAATATAATTATAATATTTAAAGATTAATTAACTGTCACACAAGAATGTCATTAGTAATGGATTGACTAGCTTTATGTTTTAGTTAGCTAAAACTAGAACTAGTTTGAATAATACCAGTTTTCTGAGAATAGAACTAGTTTTCAAAACAACTAGTTCGCTAAAAGCTATAACTACTTATTCTAAAACTAGTTTGCAGTGCTGTATAAATTACTTTTATTTAGTAACGAATTACAATTACAAATTACTTTGAATAAAAGTTACAAATTACAATTACAAATTACTTTTCTCAAAAAGTAATGGATTACAATTACAAAATTACTTTGCCAAAAAAGTAATCTTTACAAATTACTTTTCGAAATTACTTTTCAACCCACCAACTGTAAAAGTGTGCTTAACTATCGTGATAAGAGGGTTGATCCACAAGATATCGATTTTTGTTTGCTAAAAAGCACCGCTGAAGTCTGTCGCAAATGATAGGGAATGAAATGCTGAATGCACTCAACCCGATTTCCACGCCTAGTTTTTGAACTTCACGAGAGAAAAGCAGTAAAAGTAGTAAAAAGGAATTTCTGGTTTGGACTGTTCTTGAAAGTAACGATTACAAATTACTGGCCAAAAAAGTAACGAATTACAAAATTTACAAATTACTCTCTTAGAAAAGTAACGAATTACAATTACAATTACTTCAAAAAGTAACGAATTACAGTAATTCGTTACTTTTGAAAAATTACTGTACAGCACTGCTAGTTTGATAGATTTTTTCGTTAAAAATTAGTTTTTACTATTTACAGTAGTTTTCATTTTGGTCCATTACAGAACCTAAACTGGAATTAAGATTAAACTGTTTTTTCATGATTTAATTGAATGATTTCAGTGCTCTCTCTCTTTTCAGTTTGTGAGCCGGCACTTATAAGATTTTTGTTTTGTTGTTCCTTTTACAGAGCAATGGAAATCTGAATTGCGAGGATGTGATCGCCTGTTGGAGGATGCAAAAATGACAGTACGTCAAGTAGACTATGCATTTTCAATGTGTTTACTTATGCTGTAATTTTGAGGAATTTAAGAAAGACAAACTAACATACAGTATGCGTCAATCACTGTTTGAACAGAGATGTGGTTCACTGCTAGATACATTCTTTAATTGTAATAATTATAGTCAAACTTGTATTTGCAGCCACCTCTATAGAGCAGCCACCTGTGTATAAAGGCCACTCTTCATGGCCCCCAAAAACGCTTTCTACTGTATAAAAATAAGCCTGGACAGAAAGGCCACCTGTCTATAAAGGCCATTTTCCTCGTGTCCAAAAGGTGGCCATTATGGACAGGTTTCACTGTATAATGAAGCTCTACTTAGAAACCATTAAATTTCTTTCTTGGAAATAAAGTTAGAGGCAAGACGGTTTATGGTATTCCGGAGTGTCAAGCAGGTACAGTGCAACCTGTCTCTAATGGTCATCTTTGGGACCTGTGAGAAATGACCTTTATAGACAGGTGGCCTTTCTGTCCAGTTTTATTTCTATAGAAAATGTCATTTTTGGGTTATGAAGAATTACCTTTATACAGAGGTGGCCGCTAATACAGGTTTGACTATTTTTTTTTTCTTCTCTAAACACCACGTCTTAATTGTATGATAGGTCTCCTTGACTAATTTAAAGCCGCCTGCTTGTTCCTCGCATGGCTTGACCAATTATAGGATAGATGGATAGCAAAGTCAATGCGGCAATTAGGACTACACAAGAGGAAGTAACAAGTAAAATGGGATGTGAATCAAGATCAGCTGTGCGACTCCAACTTTGCTGATATCATGTATTGCCAAAATTAACACTCTTCATCATTCTAGTCGTCGCTGCCTGTGTTGGCTATTTGGATGCAAAACTCGCTTCTCATTAAACATGACTTGGTTCAAGGCATTATACTTTCATACTATATCGAGACCATGCTATTTCCCGTTTTTTTTTCTTGTTGCAGCTTAATTCCATGCTTGAAGAAGCTCAAATGGCACCTGGAGCTTACCGCTCGAGTATGATGTCCAAAGTCCGTGGCTATCAAATGCAGATGGAGAAGATTAAGAAGGAAGTGGTAATACTTTTCTGTTTGAGCTGTTTTATCATTCTATCCACAGTACTATGCTAATACAGTGGCGTGCGTCTACTTTTAAGACGCATTGGCTTTAGATGTTGACTTCTACAGAATGAGTAAGGACTCATGCATTTCAGGTTTCATTGCTTCACTTCAAGACAGCACTGTAACCTGTGCAGTGACGCTGGCTATATTCAGTCATACTTAAGCAATCATCATTTATACAATGTTTCCATTGTTCCACAGAGCAAGCAGTCTTCCAATGCGCCAAGTCGAGATGAACTATTTGGAAATCAACAATCGCAGAATGCGCCACGAGTAAGTGTCATTGATGCAGCGGCACCAAGAGCCCTTGAGTTGCAAAGTTTTGGATATCTTCAGCTGTTTTAAATCCCATTGCAGAAAGGTCAACATTGTTACGTTAGTCTCCTAATTAACTCGCAGTCTTAGTTTCATGTGAGCCAAAATAGTTGCCCATTTTCCACCTCTTGGAATAGAGGTCTTTAGTGCCATCTGAAAATCAGTTTCGTCAATATGGTCGTTTTCTTGAAACCATGGCAGCTATGGTATGGCATGATCCAAGTATTCAATTTTGCATTTTTGACTTCAGAGTGCTCAGGAATCGCGCCTTGTTGAAGGTTTGGACAGTCTTAACCGTTCTTCTGCAAGCCTTGGTCGATCTCATCGAATAGCCGCCGAAACAGGTTCGCATTCCTCAACTTGAACTTGTCCCTTGTAACACTGTATGGAATGGTTATTGTATGGTTGAATTTTAATGACTTCTCTTTGCTTAGATGAGATTGGTGTTCAAATCATCGGTGATCTTGAAAGTCAGCGAGACTCACTTGTTCGAAGCCGTGACAGGGTATGTTGACTTGCTTGTAGCACTCGTGATGTTATCTTGTAGCTGTCGTCTGTAGCTACCATTATCTTATGATTTATTATTATTATCTGTACTGTATTCGTAACACATGCTGAGAGATGCTGTCCACGAACAGTTGTTACATCTATTGGCATACCAAAGGTGGTCAACTATTGGTCAATAGTTAAATGCAAATACAGTGAAACCTCGTTAATATCACTATGATTTTCCAGTCAAATCATGATAATAAGCGGGTCGTGATATTAAGCAGGTTAAAATAGTTGACTCTGACAGTGCTTTGGTTCTCAGACTGAAGTGATATTAAGCGGGTTGTGATATTAACCGAGGTGATATTAACGGGATTACACTGTAGTCGCAATTCTGAACAGAGTTTGTTGAATTCATATATGATATCGACAGATGCATCACAGCAGTTACCTTTCGAATATGACATCCCATTTGCAAATTTCTACTACTAATTCTTAAAATGTAAATATACAATGCAACCCCGTTACTCCGTTAGTATCAACGTGGTATTCCAGTCAAAAATCCTGATTATATGCAAGTCGTGATTTTAAGCTGGTTAAAGTACCGTAGTCGATTCTGACGGAGTTTAGTTCTCAAGCTGAAATGATGTTAGATAGGTTATGATATTAACCGAGTTGTTATTAACAGGGTTACAATGTAGTGCAATTACTTGATGTGGGCAGTTATAATAACATAGTATATGTTAACCTATACTTTTTTTTTCTTTTTTTTTTTTAACAAAAAGTGATGTCAATTTAATGTAGCTAAATGTAATTTAGGTGATGTTAGACTCACACCATAGTGCTAACTGCGATAGGGCGTAATGGAGGCTGGTCTCATTGTGGCAAAGCAGGCGTGGTGTGTCATCAGGCAGGGCATTCTTGCTACCAATCTCATTGCTACGCACATGGCTGGCCTTGATGGTGGGGTGTGAGCAGCAGCTCCTCGCCATTGCTACTGCCTGCAAGATCCTGGAACATTTGCTTTACCAGAATTTGTGCAATGGCTGCAAATCGCACGCAACACTAGACTTTGCACCACGATAAATGTGGCTGGGACGCTAGGATTTCCACCAAACCAAGCACCAATGCCAAAACAACTTATCTATGGTGATGAGTTTAATTCGAGAATTCAAAACAATACATGGTCAGAAAGTCTAATACAATTTAAATAAGTTCCCTAGAATTAAAAGCTACGTAAAATAAATTTATAAATATTTACAATAATACATATTGAGTTACATCTACTTTAAATAAAACATTAACTAGCCTAATTTTAAATATAAAAATGGTCCAGATTCTGTCCTTTTGGAATTGCATTAATTATACAGCATGCATTACCTCGAGCCAGAGCGATACTTGAGTTTGGCTGACCATTCATAACCCTGTACATATGATGTTGATATTTAGAGAACACGTCTTGGAGGTATGTATCATTTTATCAAGTTCTGTGTTGCTCTGTAGGAATACTTTTCTTGCCTCTAATACACAATCGTAACACAATCTGATTTTCTCATCGAATTTCAAAGAATAGAAAATGTTATCATAAAACTGCTTGAGGGGGACTGTCCTGGTGTCAAATTAGAAACAACTTTTAATAGTGAGACAGTTCTAATTTTAGTAACTTCACTGGACCTCAGTTGCATCGACTGAAGCTCTCTTACCTGTCTTCCATTTTTTTGCGTACTGCTTCTACAGTTGAAGCCTATTGTTCCCCATTTGAGCTACACTACCAGCGGGGTATTCAGTTATTCACCAAGTTCGCTGGCACTTCAAAATGAGGCTTAAGTTTCTTTGGTAAAAATAATAAATAAAAATATTTTAATGATCAATGCTCTTGAGTAAAATGGTGAATGTTCAAAAATGTTAAGATAAATTCAAGGACAAATGAAAATAACCAAGATATAATGATGAATGTTTGTGAGTTAATGGAATGCATAAAAATGGAATCCATCGTCAAAGAGGCAATGCTTGATCATCTATCTGAAAACAACCTAATCACGTCTGAGCAACATGGTTTCCTAGCCCGCAAGTCAACAACTACACAGTTGCTTGAGACACTCGATGATTTTACAATAGCCGTAGAGCACCAAGCAAGCGTTGATACCATTTATGTTGATCTAGCCAAAGCTTTTGATACCGTGTCACACCAAAAGCTTCTAATCAAACTGAAGGCATATGGGATTGGTGGAGCACTGCTGCACTGAATAAATAATTATCTTCCCTCACGAACGGAACGAGTGAAGGTTGGCAGTCAATTTTCAGCAGAAGTGCCATGTCAAAGCGGGGTGCCTCAAGGCTCAATCCTTGGACCGCTACTGTTCCTCCTCTATGTGAACGACATCCCAGAGATTTTCAATCTCCCTTCATCACACTGTAAGCTCTTTGCAGATGACCTGAAATTTTATACTGTTTACCAATTAGATTCTCTGCGCAACAATTTGTTCTTGTTCCAAAAGCCTATCTGATTTCAAAAGTGGACAGAAACATGGCAACTGAGAATTGCGGCTGAAAAATGTTCTGCCCTTTATATTGGTCCTCGAAATCGACACATTCAGTATTCCCTTCATGATGTCTGCGTCCCAAGCGTCTGAACTTCAATCCGGGACCTGGGATTTTACATCAGTCCAGACCTGAAAGCATCTGCCCATTGCCAAATAGTTTCCAGAAAGGCCTATAGTATCTCAAATTACCTACTGAAGTGCCTAAAATGGAATGACCCTACCCACCTCATTAGAGCATTTGTGGTGTATGTGCGACCAATTTTGGAGTATGCCTCACAGGTATTTTCTCCGAATCTGGTAAAGGACATTATTTTCCTCGAAAAAGTGCAAAGGCGTTACACCAAGAGAGTGTTCGTTCGTTACTTCGGCAGTCCTGTCACTTCGTGCTATAAAGAACGTCTCCGCAACCTTGAGCTACAGTCGCTCGAGTCGAGAAGGCTAATAGCAGACTTCACATTATTCTACAAGGTTGTTCATGAAACAGTACAGCTCATATTACCATCGGATGTCCGTCTTAATAATTTACGCACACGTGGACACTGCATGCGTTTCCATGTTGATACTGCTAAAAATAATTCAAGACATTTCTATTTTTTCAATCGGGTCGTACCCCACTGGAACGCACTCCCTGAAGATATAGTTAATTTAAAATCATTTTATTCTTTCAAGAAACGCATTGCTTCATACATTATCTGATATTACCTTATGTTAAATTCACCGTGTAGTTTAAGTGCAATTTTTGCCTTCTATGCGTGTATTCTGTTTGAACTATTAAATTGTTCAAATAAACAGACACATGATGAATTAATGATAGAGTCTTAAGCACAGCTATACTAGATGGGAACCCAAGAGTTAAATATCCCATCCGTGTGGACTGGATGATTCACAGACTGGCAGCTGATCGATATGTTTTCTTTGTTGACAGGTGAAGGACACAGATCAAGACCTAACAAGAAGCAGGAAGATTCTGAACAGCATTGCTATGAGGTATGCAGATGGATGAGTAACGGTTGCTGCTTCTTTGAAGCTTACACTGACGTCACACTCGGTTGGTTAGCCTGTTGCTGTGAAATCGATTCGGCTCCACGGTTATATTTGCAGTGCGAGACGCTCGAACAGTTTGCTTACAGCAATCCATTAGACAGTTGTAGGAAATGTGTTACAGTGAAACCTGTATATCACGGTCACCTCTGGGACCTGAGGAAAATGACCTTTATAGGCAGATGGCCTTTCTGCGCAGGTTGATTTCTATAGAAAGTATTATTTTGTGATTATGAAGAGTGGCCTTTATACCCAGGTGGCTGCTCTGTAGAGGTGGCCACTAATATAGGTTTGACAGTATGCTGTAAATGGGAGCCAAGCACACCTTGGTCTAGACGCATGTCAAAGCGATTGTCTTTGCCTAGTGACACGAAATACAATGGGAATATAATAATACATCCTGTCATCTCCTTGTTAGTTCCCAGGAGGAAATGGTACAAGCACTCAATTATTATGATTAGTCGCACAACTAGCTAATTGGTAACGGGAAATGCAAGTACAGATAATTATGGATATTTCTGGATGAAAATCTTTTTTGTAAGGTGAACCCCCTTCTCGACATTGTTTGAGTCCCCTCTGGACCTTTTAAATCGTTCTTTGCACTATGTCCTAGTGCTCCTGTTAGAGTGGAGAACAGCCTCGGTATCATACTTTCTGTCTTGGATTTGGTGCCATGGATTTGCTAATTAGAACGACGGCAGCTGAGCTATCCTTCGTTCTTGCTGTTCTCTGTTAGCTTTGTGGTGACGTCCAGATGCATCGCTGTGCTTCGTATAGTTGCCATGGTACGAACATTCCCCATCTGCCTCTCCCATGCTACAGTGGATGCGCACAGTCAAGAGCCTCCTACTGACAGTATTACTAAGCAACTACCAAGGCTAATTAGCATAGCTATGACAACGAGTCTAATTCTGAAAATGATGTAAAATTAAAATTAATTGTAGTACTTGGTTGTGAGAATTTTCATTGTTCTAGAAGCGTTAGGAGCAATTGGCCACTTATCACTTAAACCAGCCTTGGGCCCTCACGTTTAAACAGCATACAACAGGCAATGGATTACTGAAAAGGAATAATAAGATAATTAAGATTTGTGGCAATTTGGTTAATTGTATGTTAAGATTATAAGCGTTTTTACATAATGCATGTACCTGTAATAGCTTAAATCCCCAAATGCATCAGGACTGCACTTGGCAAATTCAAGTAACTTTTGTTTTTATTTTGCTGCAGAATTGCGACGAACAAGATTCTTCTCATTTGTATCATTATCCTCGAATTGATTATCCTGGCCGCTGTCATTTACATCAGATTTATCAAGAAATAAAGAAATACTCTATCTTCTTAAAGGCATCTGCGTGGTCGGATGTGGACGAAGATGTCTCGGCTGTATCTGCGCCATTACAGAACATAAACACGCACGATTCTTTAAATATGATTATCCTCTCGCTTATTTTGGGATCCGAAGTGGCTCTGCGGAGGGAATCGTATGCTGTACACGTTGGCTTGAAGTTTTTTACGCATGCTCTAAGACTGATTCGAGTTAATAACTTAATCAATAGAATGAATACTTCTATTGCATCGGATAGAACTGATGCAGTATATATACATGTTGTATGCAGTTTAGTAGAAATTAAAAAGCTTCAGATCCTAATTAATGGATCTGATGAACATGTGTTTGTAAAATGTTGAATTTCAGTATTGTACAATCTGATTGCCATGCTCTGGGGCATAATAGGGGAGGTACAGTATGCTCTTGGGCAAAATGGGGGGCAGTCTCAAGGGGGAGACGAACGTGACCAGGGTTTGGTAGGTAATGTCAAGCAGTGTCTTCTGGTGTCAAAGGGGAGAAGTGTCATACAGTTCCCTCCTCCTCAAAGCAAAAGGAACAGCGATGGGTGACTAACAGAGGTTGTTATACAGCAGTCTCATATCGATCACTGCAAATAGGGAATACTACGGAGTTTAAATTGTTTATGGTCTTGCTTATTTGTTCGAAATCATTGCAATGATTTCATTGTCTGCTGACCATCCTTCGCCGATGGCAATAGTTCACCAGCCAGTTGATGAAACAAAGAACATTAAAGGCGAGCTTGGTCGCATCCTGGAATGACCTAAAGTGTTACCTGGCAACCAGCAATGCAACTGCTTGGAACAGAACGTGATCAGTAAATACGGAAATAAAAAGATAACACTAAGGCATCCTTTTGTTCGTCGCATCCTGACATGACCACTAGTTGATAGCTGGTTGGTAGGTGAAGCCACAGTACAAAGCCAACCAATCGAAACGCCTAGAACTAGACAAACGACATTGCAAAGTTACTTGGTTACCAGCAATGCGGCGTATAACCCCGCGGAATTTAACGTTTAATTCCATCACGCAGAGCAAAATGCTGAAGCCGTCGATCTTAGAGGCCAGTGTCGATACTAAAGTAAATTTGTTCAGGGAAGTCGATGCGACACAAAGAGCTCTTCTGCGACACTTCATCAATGTCCACTATACCAAGATCATCAGGGGCCTTACTCATGGACCAGGACTAAAGCGTAGTCCAGGACTAAATTTCACGTCCTATATATAAATCTCAGCAATTTAGTCCAGACTAGACTCTTAGTATTGGACTATACGCTTTAGTCCCGGTCCATGAATAAGGCCCATATGACTTACGGCTGGCATTGTTTGGACATGCTATTCGCCCCCCAACTACTCCACATTGCTGTCGTCGCCAACTCCCAACTAACCAACAGAACTGCGTCCCATTAGAACTTTCATGACTGCAAGTTATTCGACCACCTGCAAACTGAAGGGGTGTGTCTCAAGCCGCGTTTATGTCAGACGACAAACCGACAACGACTTTCAACTTTCAACTTTCCGGAAACGTCTCATTAGC
>OFHS01003809.1:0-15696 GCA_900245855.1 Calvadosia cruxmelitensis | reverse complement strand
GCGACTGGACCGCGCATTTTTGTCAAATCAACGAGAGGCCATCCGCGCAAAATACTTCGAAAAATTTTTTCCGCCGCGCAAAATACAAAGATTCCAGTCCGGGGGCCAGGGGGACTTCAAGGGGGGACTGGCTGGACAATCAGTAAACTGAGATGACGACACCATTACGACATTGAACACATTTGCGGTATTTTGGCCGCCGCTTAATCGCCTGCAGCTTCCCAACGAAATCAATGTTTGCAAAATTGAAAATTCAATAATGCAATATGTAAGAAAGCATCATCATTTGTAAGAGACGACTCACGGATTATTTAAAAATTACGAAGTGGATATTCTTACGGTAACCGTAAACTTTCTTCAAAAAGATAAACTTACGGAATTCGATTGCACACGCGCAAACCATCCATGCACGGAGGATTGCGAATCGTTTCTTGTTTACAACAAACTTTAGCGAACGATATTTCTTGGCGTCTGAGTTCGATGCCCACTGTTGTTTACGAAATAGTTAACGTCGAAGTTCGACATTTCTAACGCAATGTTATTTCATGTCTACAATTTAATTAGCGAAGCGAGGTGGAATTGAAGATGTTGAAACTGGTTCGAAGTTCGAAGTAACCAAACCTTGATTCAAATTCGCGCCAAAATGATGGTTTGCACGTGCGCAATTGACTTCCGTAAGTTTATCTTTTTGAAGAAAGTTTACGGTTACCGTAAGAATATCCACTTCGTAAAAATTATAACAATGAACTAATGATACTGAAACATTAAAAACTGAAAGACAGATAGATCTAGAAACAAACAAGGCCTTTGTGAATGCCACAGGTGACTGGAAAGAAGATAGAAATGGTGTGATTTGTATCACGGAAAAACAAATGAAACAAAATTTTACATGAATTTATAATCATAATAACAGTAGTTATTTGTAATGAAATAATTAACGAAGTTTTTCCTTGTCTGGCTGCCGGACGCCAAACTCATCATGATCGCCGTCCGGCTGTCGGTTTGCGCACGCGCAGCCTTTCGGCGCCAAACTTTCCGATCCATCACTTCACGTCAAAGCCTGCAAGGATCAACATGGCTAATCATCCTTTCTGTGGAACCGACAGCCGGACGGCGATCACGATGAATTAGGCGTCCGGCAGCCGGACTGGAAAACACTTCGAATAATTAATGGAATTAAAGTACCTAAATAAATAAAATATTATTAATTAAAAAATAAAATATTGCAATGAAACCTGTCTACAATGGTTACCTTTGCGACCTGAGGAAAATGACCTTTATAAACATGTGGTCTTTCTGTCCAGGTTGATTTTTATAGAAAGTGTCATTTGGGGGTTATGAAGAGTTGTCTTTGTACACAGGTGGTTGCTCTATAGAGGTGGCCATTAATATAGGTTTGACTGTATCACATAATTTTAAATATGACTGTATTATTATCGAGGTCCATATCATTGTCTCCATGAAAGATTTCTCACTTTACAAACAAAAATCTGACAGTGATGCGAGAGTGTTAAGCCTCTGTGCAAGTGATCTCTGTATGTTCATTTGACTGCCTTAAACAATGAAGTTGACAGAGCACATGCAAATAAGCAACCTCATCATCAATGTACCTTGTAATAATGGCTAACTGTTGCTGATCCACTCATTCATACCAAACTGTAAACAAAATTATTATTATTTATTTCTTTAGTAAGGCGATTGAAGTCTTGTTTGAGTAGTGGCCGATGGATTAAAAAACACTTACAATATGATAAAATACCAAATGCTGACAAGCGGGATTGAAAAGTTCTGGTAACTATTTCTGCATAGGATATAACCAGGAGGCAATGTGTTCCAAATTTTAACAACGTGAAATGAGAAGAAATGTTTAGGACAATCAGCATTGAGCTTTTCAGTAATTGACAACTAGAAAAGATGACGTCTTGCAGAGTAAGTACTTTGGCGCGGAATAATAAAATCATCAGGCAGAATCAAATACGGTATTTGTAAATCTGTGTAGGTGATCCTTGCACATTTTCATAGTATTCTTACCGTGTGGCGCTGAGCTTTCTTAATCATTTTTATGTCTTTTAACAACCAAGGCATCCAACCAGGACAGTAGGATTCCAGTAGGGTTCTTTTATAGGTGCACTGATGCAGTAAGCTTTGTTAGAAGTATGTGGTCATTTGTTACAAATAGTCTCAGCAATGTGTTTGATCTTTGAAAGGCTTTTGAAGCGACATACTGACAGTGAGCAGGCTCGAAATCGAATGAAATGAAGTCGATAAGCGAAAATGATCACCAACATCAAGAAGTGACGTAACTTTCTCCAGTTTAACACCGGACGTAATGTACTTTGCGGGTGGAATGTTAATGTTGCCAAAATAAATGCTGTTGATTTATAGAATGCTATTGATGATTTTGCCATTATATGTTTTTGCCCAGCAGCAGAATCTGTTAGTGGTTGAAAATCTATTATGTGTCATTTTGGTGTCAATGGTTGCATTTATTGTCCTTCGACTTGAAGGTGCTGCTGTTGTTGATGCATCGTAATCTATTCAATGCTCGTCTATCGATCAGGTGATTCCATTTGCAAGAAAGAAGAAGGTTGCACTGCTCGTCTCGTACTGTGGGGCTGGCTATTTTGGAATGCAGAAGTAAGTGTATGATGACTATTGTGAATGTGGTCAATAAGACCAATGTGACTGGTGAATATCCGACAAAGTAAATTCAACCGTCGTCATACCAGTTTTTGGCCTACAATGTGGGGCGCGCATGACACAAGAGCTTTTCATCTCTCGAGAGTGATGGTTAAGTCAATGCCAACATATCACATCATCACTTAATGCGGCCACAGGCGATTGCTTAGTTAAATACTTCATTAATTTTGAATTCGATGATAAAATTTGTACAATCGAGTGGTCCTCATCTTTCTGCTGGCAATTGTCCTTCTTGCATTCTCCTTTTGGAAACCATTGTTACTCATATACAATACTGATCTCAATTGTGAGGGTACTTAGTTGCATTGATTGCATATCCCTTGCCGCCTTGTCAAATGTTAAATAGCCACTGCAGTGTGCCAGGATGTTGCCCTAGGCGTTGGCCTTGTGCAAAAGCCATTGCAAATCAGTCTGCTGAAAATTGGACGGTGTGATTTTCTAACAGGCTTTGTTGGAAATCTGTGACTATAGTCAAATTTGAATTCTGTTCTATCCAAATCTGAGGAGCAGTAAGCACATCCAGTTGTAATGCGTTGCTTTGTTGCTTTGTCATGTGAGACTTTTATTTGTCCCAATGTGTTTCAATTAATTTTCCAATTAATCTAAGCAAGCGCATTAGAAGAAACATTATTAGCTTTCAGTGTGAGTGTGCTGTCAAATCTGAAATTGTGGCTGCCCTCCTTCCTGCCCTCCTTCCTGCAGAGTAGCTTAATGCTGCCTGTTCAGAAAGGTCATTGTTCATTACTATCAAAAGTGGTTATTGGAAACAGGCTATCGATTTCTCTTGCTTGAATGTATTGTAGGAATCCAGATGTGAACACAATTGAAGAGGAGCTCCTGAATGCTTTGTGGAAGGCAGGCGGAATCAAAGAGGACGTCAAGGATGATCTAGCCAAGGTGATTCTCATAGTTTAAGCATTGCATGGTCCTCAGACGCAGCTGCAATGATTATATTCCACTGCTGATTAATTGAGTGAAGAGCAATGTTGTCTTTCAGTTGCTGAGATGGCTTGAGATATGTGCATTGCTTCATGTGGCATTGTCATCTGATTGATGGGCAGGCGCCTCTACAAGCTCACACAGATATGTTTCTCTAGGCCTACCCTGTTGTGTTTTACAGTTGTCATTCCAAAGGTGTGCGAGGACAGACAAAGGTGTCTCTGCTGCTCGTCAAGTCGTCTCATTAAAGATAAGTATTTGTTTGAAGTATTCGGTTGTTTTCTTGTCATATCCTCCCGTGGAATACATTACTAGTCATGGCAGCATGATAATTCAATGGAATGCGGCCACAGCTGGAAATGTACCTTTTTTCCTGGACATTAACGTTTGACCGAATACTCTCCTGGCTGCGTTGTGAAAGGATTTTTGAGCATCTTCTTGGTGGCAAATGATTGATCGCATGATGTACTATGAACTGTGGTCCACTGCCTTCGCCGTAGGTGAAAGTCCTTGCGCAGTTCTATGGCCATCATCTGTAGATACATTCCCAAACCAAGTTGTCCTGGCTGACGTCACTCATAATAGCACAATCGATGCGTCCCTATGCAGGTCGCTCAAGTTGCTTCTTCAAATGGTTCAACAATCAACATTACTTATTTCTTTCTTCATTGGTTGATACGAAGTATTATCATCTTCATTTGTTGAATGCGCACATGAGTAGGATTGTAATCTGTTTGCTGTTATGATCCTTTAGCACATGATACCAGAGGACAGGATCATCAAGATGGCCAACGAGAATCTGCCGCCAGAGATACGCGTAATGGGTGCGTATAACAGATGCAGGTGCAGGACCACCACCCTGCGCTGTTTCAGTTGATTGGTCACATGCATAGAATGATGTCAGTATAATGCATTTGATGATGGTCCACGCACACGCTTTGATGATTGATTCTCTAGGCATGTTGCGCATGCGTTATATTCAGTCAAGCATAAGCAGTCAAGCATGGTGCTTCTATCCATTCTTTTGCAATGCTGATTTACACGGAATAATTTACAAGCAATAGATATGGAGAAACAGCTAAAGTCTAATTCAATATTCAAAATGTTAGTTCACTAAAATACAGAAATTATATGAACAAATTTGTTTACATAAATGTGACCATTAAATGCCTGTGCTTGTTTCGGCAGGAATGAAGCGTGTCACACGAGGTTTCGATTGCAAACTGAGCTGCGCTGCTCGCACATATGAGTACCTGGTGCCGACATTTGCCTTTGCACGGATGTCTCATGTAAGTCACAATAATACATCAATGGTTGCATAGAAGAAATAGATTGTCGGTGATGAATGCTCCCTTTGCTGTTGCCTAGGAGACCAGAGTGGATTACCGTCTGAGTGGTAAGTGCGTTGATTGACAGCCCATTGATCGAACAGGATGGACGGTTGTGGATGACATTCATATTGACTGATGTTCTCACTGCTCCAGATGCCGCATTAGTTTGTGTCCGCGAAGTGCTGGACTGTTACAAGGGAACCCATAATTTCCACAACTTCACATCTGGAAGGTAAATGATACTTTTCATTATTGAATTGGGAGTCTCAATTTTGCACTAGGGATGAGCTGATAATCGTAGCGGTATTTGTTTCGGCCGATATATCGGCGATATTTTCATATCGGTTATCGGCCCGATGTAATAAAAGCACATCGGCTGATAGCCGTTATAAAATTCCGTTAAATTCATTTGGGAAAACCCTCATATGTGCAGCATTCACATGTGTTACCAAGCCATTTACGTTTACTGTTTGACTTCAACGAACTTTCCTAAATGAAAACGGCTTAGTTTTGACTCGCCGGCTAGTTTCTAAGGGAAGTTTGTCGCGCGACAAGACTGTCTTGCGATGAAACAATCCAATGTTTGTCTCGCACTTTGCTGCTGTTGTGTAGCATTTTCAAGTTTCAACATCGCCGCCGAAACAACAGGGGTGATGGGCTCGGAATCAATCTCCTTCCTCAACGAGCTTGGCTCCTTGCTAATCAAATCTTCGGGAGATGTCCGTTCTAAGAGCCACCTTTTCCAACGGATCGCCATTGCAATCCAACGTGGCAACGCCATCAGCATGTTGGGGTCCCTAAAGTCACCGGACTGTCTCAATGAGATTTTTAACCTGTAGTTAGTTTCAGTTAGTTTGTTTATTTTAATGTAATTAGTTTGATTAACTTCGGCTTGAGTATTTATTTGTAAGAAAATAATAAATTGAATGCAACTCAGTTAAAAAAAAAAAGAAAAAAAAAGAAACAGAGAAAAAGAAAAAAAAAGTTTCAACAAGACTGATGATCAATATATTAGCCTAAGCCGTTGTCTCGCTTTTCAGTTTACGAAAGAGGTTCTATGATTAAAACAAGGGCTTCAATATCAGTCTTTTAGTAACACTATTGACTGAGTTTTCTTGTCAGAAAATCAATTGGTTTCCGACGCAAAACTTTCAAGTTCCGTATTGTCTTGCCAAGATGCCTTGACTTGACTTGTACTTTCAATTCGAACGGCTTTTTGGCGACTCATAATATAAAATATAGATGTTCCTCGTCAATCCTGTCTTCAGTCACTCAAAATCTCAAATGACATTTTATCTTATTGGTTATGGAACCATGAAATGGCAAGCTATATTTTGGTTGTTGGTTTGAGTTGCTTTATGGGTTATGTATTGTTTGATTTCGCTTTTCGAAAGTTTCCGCTTTATATCGGTATCGGCCGATGATTCCTTTTTTCGGTAGCCGATATATCGCATCGGTATATCGGCAAAAATCTCTATCGATTCATACTTATTTTTCACTACTCCGTTACTTCTTTCGTCTCTCTTTCGAAGGCTTCCAAGTGATCCGAGTGCCATGCGTTACATCATGGAGTTCACGGTAAGAAGAGACCATTGCTCACAGCTGATCAGCCTTAGAAGATTTAGTTTGTTTTGGCAAAGCGTCTTTGAACTCTTCATGAGCTTCGTTACGTGCAACTTGCAAACCTTCACTTGTTAAATCAATATTATGGCGAATGAAATTGAAGCGCTCCAATACCAACGTAGACAAACAAACTTTAGAGGTTTGGGACCAAAAGCGAGTGCTGATATCATTAATCGCGATGCCGGTACTGGCATATAATTATAATTGCACTCGTAAACATCATTGGAAGTGCAATCGCTTATCGCTGTTGGTGAAATAACAAGAATTCCGATACCGTTATTGGTGGAGTTGACTATGCATAGTATACGATACATAGAATGTTGATTTGTCTTTCTTTTGTATTGCAATATCAACTGCGTCTGACCGTGGTTCATGGCGTATTTTATTTAAGTAGCTGGTCCACTCACAAGACACTGAAATCGATCTCTTTCGAGCCGTTCGAGCGCAACAGTTTTCAAAGTCAAGCACAGCAAGTTCAAGGTGCCTATTTCACAGTGATAATTTCATCAACCTTCTAGAAAACACAACTCGCCTTCAAAGCGGCCTTTTTACAAACAGCTCCGCTAGATTTTAAACCAATTTGCCGTATTCAACGTTGGCCAGGTTTTAGCATTTGCGCTGTGCGATGTTTCTCGAAAACCATGCACAATCAATCAGAGCCATAACTCAAGCTATTGTTCGTGATTCTATATCTGTAATGGTAACTGTATCTCGTCCTGGGCTTGTACAGTAGAATACAAGTTGAAAAAAAATAAAATTGATTGATTGATTGATTGATTGATTGATTGATTGATTGATTGATTGATTGATTGATTGATTGATTGATTGATTGATTGATTTAGAGCCTTTTTGACCCGTGAGGTTGTAAAACCCGTTCTTGCTAATGAGTTTCAGGCACCTGGTTACGTAAAAGCAAACAAACAGACAAACACTTGCGCAATATAATGGCGAATATAGCTAAGTGCATGACAAGGAAGAGGGATGGCTTTTATGCAGAGGATTGTCTACATCATTACTGTCAGTCTGATGTTAATAATAAAAGTGGATAAGTACAGGTTGAATGCTGTTTTTGTGTTTTTTTTTGTCATCATCTGACATTGTGGTTGCATATGTTTTCGTTTGCTTCAGGCTGGAGAGCCGTTTCTGCGTGGGACCTACGAATTCATGTGTCTGTCTGTCACGGGTCAAAGCTTCATGCTGCACCAGATCCGCAAGATGATTGGTCAGTCTCCCTTTTGTCTTAGCCAATGATTGACTAGGTTTAAAAGACTAGTAGAGTTGTAGAACGGCACTTGAACATTAATTTCGATGGTAAGCAAATAACATTGTGGCTGGTGACGAAGTGCTGTACGATTCAAATGACTAGTGATTATGTCGTGGTCTTGGCCAGTTTGAAGATTGCGTTGTGCAAAGACCTACCCTGCTCTTAATTCGTTCTGTTCATTCCTGAAGCACTCACGCTTCGGAAGAGCCCTCCTTCCGACAAAATCAAAATCCACATGCATGCTCATACTAGTCGGTCAATCAGTGCTGCTCCTATCTCTTCATCTGTCTGTCTGTCTGTCTGACGATGATGATGATGATGTCTGTGCAAGTGTGCATTGGTGAGCTGAATTTGTGTTTGTTGCTTCTCATCAGGACTGTGCATTGCCATATGCAAAGGATTCTGCAGCAAAGATAAAATAGCTGAGTCATGGCAGCCTGGCAAGGTAAGTACTGCTCTGCTGCCATGGCATCTCTAAGAAGCTAAGAGCCTGCATGCCGGACATACGCGATGTAACGCAATCTCATCTCGTTTCAGCTCGACATTCCGCGCGCACCGGGCCTCGGATTGGTTCTGGACAAGGTGCGTTCGTCTTTACGGTTGCCTCGTTTGTACAGTGCTTGTCGTCATTTGTCAATCGTAATTATGGAATGAATTAGCCGCAGACGTTAGACAGTGGCTAATATCATCAGAGTCTTCAATCCATTACTTTGGTTGCTGACGTCACGTAATTTTCAGTGCACTAAAATCTTAAAAAGTCAAGTTAAAGATGTTTGTCCATCTAGCAAACAGATTTATTTATCTTTCCGTTAAATTAATAATGATTACAACTTTTGCCTCCGTTCGTTGTTTTTATTGAGCTATGAAGATTGCTCGCAATTATTTAATCCGCAGTCGTCTTTAGAAGCAACCGTAAGCATGTTTGTTTGAGCCATTTTATAAGATGTCAAAATTAAACAAAATTGTGTCGTTGCACTTTGAAAAGATGAGCCCCCTACAGGCCTTGCGTTCTCTTCAATTTGTTGCTAGGTACACTACACTGGCTACAACAAGCGCTATGGCAACGATGGCATTCACCAGCCAATAACGTGGGACGAGAACGAGGTATGATAGTGCGGCAGGCTGAATGTATGGAGCAGTGCGCTTGCGTCGTCTACGTCCGTCGGTATCTCGGTGGTGGTGATGCGCACGCGTTGTTTCTTGCGCCAGGCAGACGTGGTCGCTTTCAAGGAGGAGTTCATCTGGCGGGCTATTGTCAACACCGAGGCGTCTGAAAGGCCCATGATGCGCTGGCTGTCCACGCTCAAGTGCCACACGTACACCAACGAAAGGACGATGCTGCCAGGGGGTCAAGGGAGCGTCTCCACTGAATCTGATGTTCAGGCCACCGAGCAGACGAATGCCGACGACAAAGTTAACAGCACCACAGGTGACGGCACGTGACCAATGAAGCCCCGAGGCACACCACCGATGATGGAGATGCCCTTCTCGAATTCCACCGGCCAGTTGCAAGCCTCCGTCTGTCGGTTTGACCCAGAACGGCCTTCGCCCCCTCTCAACCACCTACTGTATACGGCTGCACAGGAAGGCTATTCTTGACAGGCCCCTTGCTCCACCGTTCTTTCTCTCGATTGCAACTGGCTAGACTGAGCAGCTCCATCTGCCGGCACAAAGTGAGCGATCGGGTCATCCGATGGACTGATGGATTGATTGGACCAATTGTTGTTGCAATCCTCTCCTGCTCTTCGCCATGGAGCTCAATCCGGCGTAAACAATATTCGTAATGGCAGTCCATCAAACTGTAATAATGTGTGATGTGCGTGAATTCAGTTATATTCGCTTTAAATGACTTTGGATACATGGATAAGTACTGGTACTGGCGGAGCTTTTACATTTTTAGAGAGATGATACAACGTGACCCAGAAAGGGTGCTGTGATTTTTTTCTTATATATAGCCGAGGTGCTTGTCTGCTTGATCGAATGATTTATGTCTCATGGTGTGACCCCGACAAGAGAGACTGACAGCTGATGATGGTCTGATAGTTGCCAATGTGTCATATTTTCCATTCAATGGGAATTGCAGACATTGGAAGCATACGCTGGTAGGGGCCTTACTGCAGGGATCCAATGTTTGTCTATATGTGATGACTCGGGCTTAGGTTTGAACGATGCGATGGTTAAACTGAGATGCTTGGCCGACTAAACATGCGCTGAGTATACTCATGCCCTTGAAGTTGCGTTGATGATATCTGTCGCTTCTTCGTGATTGTCAATACCTTGTCGGGATGGCCATGTTTGACCATCACACGCACTCAGATCTTACAACTCACGACGAGACACCGCGCATATCCTAGCCTCTCTTGCCTGCAGACAACAGCGCAACTGTCTAGAGCAACCATGGATCCTAGCAAACTGGAGGAACACGTGTTTCTACGGTATGACCACCTGCGCCAAGAGTCCTTTGACTGGTCGCTGAAGACAGGTTTCTTGCTTTAAACACGTGCTTCAAGTTTCCGATGACCACTGCAGAGGGAAAGCGGTGCATCATTCGATCACAGATCTGTGCATTCTATGGTTTCCCTTGAGACGTTCACGCCGGCGTCGTCCTATTGCACTGAATCTATTACAATACTGTACGTTTACAATTACAAACAAAGTGATTTCCTTGAAACCGCAGAACGTCTTAACCCGAGCACATGTGATACATGAAAGGGCACGACTGCAGCCTCGCTTTGGCCTGAAGGGAGATATGAGGCGGGATAAAAGACACATCAAAGGAAGGAAGCAACATCGGCAGTGAACCTTGACCGCAAAACCGATCTTCAACATTTGATTTAAAAACGAGACAGTTGACGACGCTAAGGTCATCGTTCTCAATATGTCGCCATCACTGGAATCGTCGGCGACGAAGTATTTACAAGTGTATAGCAGCCTGTACAGGACCAATGGACTGGTGAAGGGTCTGCTGCTAACAGCTAGACAGACGTCACCTCACCCGAAAATAGATTTGCATTTTATATAATTGAATAGTGATACTGATAAATCTATGGGCCACCATCGCCGTGGGCGTGTTGCATTCTGGGTCGGAAGCCATGATAACTGTAGGGAACTGTCAATCATGCCGGTGACTGGTGTGCATCTCGAAGGGAGCGGAGGGGGGGGGTCGAGTTGGCAAAGCCCCAACTGCTGGGTAATCAGAAGACGGATTCAATCAAGTCCACTGTCTCGTCATCACGAACAGCAAGGTGGTTGTTGCTGCGCTGGTTCCGTGACTTTGAGTCTGCTGTGGTACAATCGGCAACGAGTATTGGCTGATCTCCGTCGGGCACTGTCGTTACTAGGCGACGGAGATGGTGTCGTTCATCGTCGTCGTCATCGTCGTCACAGTCGGACGGATGCTCGTCGGCTGCACGCAAGCGCAATTCGTCGCTTTCACAACTGGAATCCGTTTCGGCGATCGTCGACAGTGAATGCGAGAGCATCTTCACGTAGTCCTGGCAACGAGAGAGAGAGACAAAATTAGTCGACCACTTACACAACTAAAGAAGACTGCGGAGAACAGACCCGTTCTAACATACCGAGCTTGCGAAGTTTTCCAACAACTCGCTGAGTCCTTCAACGAGTTCATCAAATGTCGGCCTGCAGTTGGGGTCTTCGTACCAGCACTTGCACATGATTTGATAGCTGAAAAGCAAAAGACAGCAGAAACTACGGTGATTTGCAAGCGAACGAACACTTTAGTCGGGGAAATGCTGTTTCCATCTACATCATAACTCACATTTCCACGGGGCAACCTTGGGGCTTCTCCATCCGAAATTGCCGCTTCAAAAGGTCAAATAATTTCTGGACAGGAACGCCAGGATACGGAGAGCCACCTGCCGCACAAAACGCAACGGTGACAACAACAGCGATACGTACAGACAGCAGTCAACGGGCAGACGGAGTGTTTGATTCAACCTACCAAGCGTAAAGATCTCCCACAGCAACACCCCGAAGGCCCACACGTCGCTCTGCGTTGTGTAGACGCGATCGAACAACGCCTCGATCGCTAGCCACTTGACAGGCAGTCGCCCCTGCGGATTGCCAAGGTGAACAATAAGAAGCATGCATAGTATTAGGGGGTTGGGGGTGGTGGGAGGGGGACGAGAGAAGGCGGCCTCCTTACGTCTGTTGTCTTCTTGTAGTAATCAGCATCGTGTACGCTTCTTGCCAATCCGAAGTCAGCGATTTTCATTATGTAATCGTCACCCACCAGGACATTCCTGGCCGCTAAGTCACGGTGGATGCACTGCAAGGGACAAGTGAACCATTGTCACACTGCAAGTTGTTGCCAAGCAACAGAGGTCACGTGAGATGTCGGCCAGCAGACTGCATGGTTACCTTTTGAAGAACGAGATATTGCATGCCTCGTGCAATTTGCAACGCCGCCGAGACGAGGTCTGAGAGCGACAGAAGTGGTTCAGTGCGCTCCTGCGCCAACATCTCGGCTGTAGGACGTTTGCTGCGCAGGTATTGTCGAAGGTTGCCATGTGGTGCATATTCAACAACAACAAGTAGTTCACCTGTCACAGAAGGCAGAAGGGCGTGGCACCATTAGAACACAACAAAGACCAACTGACTGCTGTCACTATGAGTGACAGTCAACATAGTCAGCCCACATCAAAAACGCAGGAGGATGCAGCAATTGGAAGATGCACTCACCGTTTTGTGTTGAATGACCTAGAAAATTGATGATGTTTAAATGTTTCTTGATAGATTTCATGGTTTTCATCTCAGAGAGCAAATCATCACAGTCATTGTCGGTCGCATTGGCTGCAACAACAACAACAACAAAAACATCACCATCATCATCACAAGCTATTCCTTCAAAGCTACTAAGTGCAGCATCATGCTATGAAATAGCAATTTGGAAAGCAAACAGCATGCACGGCTACTTTGTATAGTTACGTCCCTAAACTGAAGGAAGCATACCTCGCAGCATCTTGACAGCGACTGTTGACTTGTAAGGCATGTCTGGCAGCCCATACACATCAGCTTTTACAACAATCCCAAATGCACCTTCGCCAAGGACCTCGCCTAGGTGCAGCGATCCCCTGTCTATTTCCCAGGCTTCATCATACGCCATCTCAAATTTCTCTGTGAATGACAGGAAGAGCAAAATGATGATTACCATGGCAACTGGGTATGGGAGCACAAGTGTTACCTCTACATCAATGAGGCCATCAAGGAGAAGCTTTAAGTGATAAATGGATCATACTGGCAGTCCACTTTGACTTTGCATAACGCATCAAGATAGATAGTCATATTCCTTCCACTGGGTTTACTTACCACGCATTCCAGCAGGGCAGTAGGGGAAATGCGACTGCAAGCTGCAAGGGGGACCATATTCAGAGCCACTCCTGATACTGGCCCCTCTCCTCAGGACCGACACACTGCCATTACTTGACCAGCTCAATGGCAAAGGTGCTCTTCCCAGCTTGTCATTCAACTCAAAGCAATCTCCGTGATAAGCCACTGCAGATGAAGACAATTGTCTTTTTTGCTTCTTAAGCTCTGCTATCTTTTCCTTGCGCTTCCGCTTGCGCAACTCCCGCAGTACAACGAACAATCCAATGGCAATGACACCAACAGTCACACCAAGTACAATGACAAGAAGCTCCTTGATGCTCTGTCCTTCCGCCTTCTTCAGAGGGGCTTTAGCTGAAGCAAGACAAAGCCATCATGCACATATCAGAGTCAATAGCAGTGCTTCCTTGTCCCGTTATTCGTTAGCACGAAAACAGTTCCTGGGAAAGAGAAAGTAGGCCTACCCCAGGCAGTTACAGCATTGCGATATACCTTTACCTAATATAAAGTAAGTATTGACATATTAGGTGGAGAATTGCCTGATCCGTCACCCTCAGGACTTTGTCTTGCACGGGGACAATGGAGAATTGGAGATGTTGCTAAAACACAGCAACCGGAGCACATGCCTTGCATAGCGTAAAACGGAATGCACAAACAAAACCATCTAGGTACAATTGTTGCAAACAGACATTCATTAGGAATGCTAAACAAAGCTCTATTCAACAGGTGGTCAATCACAAAATGTGTCAATCTGTCAATATCATCAACAACTACTGCACATTACTGTTGACCCCAGGCTACATGCCTGCAATGGCTACTAAGCCCCAAAAGCCCTAATCTCAGCAGAGAACATTGCAATTGCATCCTTCTGTATGGCTACCAGCCATAACATAACCTATGAGCACCAAATGGCCTTTGCCACGTAAGATAATGGTATTTGATTGTCAGCTACAGTTCACTTGACAGGTTACTCACCCAATTGTGATACAACGCGCAGCGTAGCGACAAGGTAGTCTGTACCAATGTGATTGCTGACAATGCAGCTATACCATCCAGAGTCATCCTCAGTTATGTTATACAACTGCAACTGCACACCGTAGCGTGTCCCACTTTCACTCCTTCTGCGTATTGGCCGATGATGGCTAGGGTCAATCAATGTAGCAACCGACTCATTAAGAATCTGCTCTGATTTAATTGTCTTTTGAAGCAACTCATCGGTTGGGAAGATTCTCCAGTGAACCCATCGGAAATCAGGCAGAGTGCCACTAATAAGTTCCACACAGGACAATGACACGTTTGATCCAACCACTCTGGTAAAGTTATCTGGATTCTCTTTGCGAAGGACAGGTTGTGATCGTATTGTTGGTAGAACTGTGACATCAAATCGATAACTAATACTTCCAAAATGGTTTGATGCAACACAAGTGTAATTGCCAATATCCGATGGAACTAGATGCTTCAACCGCAGTACAGATGCATTGTAAACCAGCTTTTGATCAAGTCTCCTCTCTGTGAAGATCTTTCCATTCTTGTACCAAGTGTAGATTATCGGAGGATTGGATGATTTGGCCATGCACGGCAGTCGCAAACTACCATAAGCAGGTCGCACATTGTACGATGCTCTTTTCATCTTGAGTGGATCAACGAACACGGGCTTGAGCAGAACAGTTCCATCTGTGGCAGCTAAATCAAAGCAACAAAAACAGGGCACAATTTAGGATATTTGGTTGAGTTTATGACTTCTTTTCTATTACTACTAGATGGAATCACCAGTGACGGGTAATATATCCACAAAGAACAGCTCAAATGGCATGTGCATTCTCTTACCCTTATTCATGAGTCGTAACGAGCCCAACACTTTGCTGGTGGCCTTGTCTTTACAGTTGTACATCCCAAAGTCATCTAACATGATTGATTTTATCTTCAGAATTTCTCCACGGCGACGCAATGAGATACGGCGTGTTGATTTCACAGAAACACCACCTTTCCACCATTCAATTGTCAAATTGTCATTTGCATGAAAACACTCTAGGCGAACAGTTTCTCCAATGGTGGCATCTATTTGTTTGTAATTGATTTTCTTTCCTGCAATCAGTGTATTGACCATAGTGAGCACATGTAACAAGGTTAAGCCGTTACCCTAAATCTAAGTCAAAGGGTATAAAGTGAACATTGCAACAAGTGGATGATAGATAAATGAATGGAATGGCTTGCTGTGCTTTGCTGGTTATCACTGGATGTGATCATTTTCTATAACAAGTAGCAACAGGTATTGTCTAATAACTTGGTATACAATGGCCTTCTCCACCAACTGCAATGCTAGCCAACAATCTGTGTGGATGTGGTAGCAACATGCACTGCTGAATTGTGGTGTTGAAAATTAAATTGAAGTCATAATGTAAGAGCGCAATGCTAATAATTTCCAACTAGCGGCTACGCCGCCGGGCCAACGGCAGGACTCAGCATAATGCATCTCAGTCTATAAGGTTGAGG
>OFHS01003808.1:0-14597 GCA_900245855.1 Calvadosia cruxmelitensis | reverse complement strand
TGCCCGAGAGAAGATTACATCCGCATATAGCAGAGGCATCGCATGCTCCACAATGTGACATAGGAACAGAGAATGTTTCGTAATCCTTTTCATAAGCATCTGTTAGCAAGTTAAACTTACACGATTATTTTCACCAATCACTCGAAGTACATCACCAATAAATCACAACACATAAGCCAAGTCACGTGATGCACAGTCAGTCACGTACTGAATGATTGTCTTCACATTATTTACCGTATATAATACATGTGTGTGTTTATTTCTACCTTCACAAGATGGTGGGAGGGCCGTGATGTTGATGTGCCATTTGCCAACAGGATTGGTTTTGCTTTGCTCGTTGCATTGGATGACAGATGTAGACTTCAGACGGTATTGGTTTTTGCAAGCGAAGTCGCATCGCTCTCCAACCTTCAGATTTCTTGCGAAACAATCAGTGGCAGGAAATTTGGCTTCCAAGAAATGATGTGTTCTTGGTACTTTTGGACAAAGAATCTCTGAAAAAATCCGAACAGAAATCTTTACATTAATTTTCAGTAGATCATTGCGCACATGATTCCTAGATGCCTTTTAAAATGGCAATTCCTGCCATGGTAGGTAATATGCATCAGAATCAATTGTGAAGTAGCCTCCTCGAATTACAATCAAGCCTTTGAATAGCATGCATGCGCAAGAAATGGGACTAATTTATAAACAAATCACCTACTACTGTACTTGCTGTTCAATTTCAACGACAATGACCATTTTGTCGTTAAATCTGACTCGCGGTAAGCTGATATTTCAGGTAACCGGGTATCAGAATAGTCTGATATCGATATCGGACCACATGTTAATTTCTCGGCTTTCATAGCGGATCAGACAAATTCAGAGCAAATTTATCCGATCTGAACGAATAAGGGAGTTCCTACATCGAACATTACTCACATACAATTGGTTTGTATTGGTATACAAACACACAATACGTGCTTACGCTGGCATTCGATGACATCTCCATCGAATCGTTTGGTATCCTGACAAGTAATAGAGGAACTGCCGCCACTCTTGTAGTAGCCTGGTTTACATGTAAACGTGCATTGGGTGTCGATTGGGTAAGTTTTCTTAGCGGAGTCTGGGGCATTGGTGCAAGAGGCAGAGTATGTTGTCGTATCAACAGCAAAGCTGCCAGGGCATTGCATCACTGAAAAAAAATACGCTGAGTTTTAGAATTGAAAATGAAATTATTGATCAAATTATCAAACAATCAACCGATAAATTACTTCAATGAAGTCACCTAATTTGACAAAGGCTTCAACACTCATAGTGATTTCAGAACAGGCAATGATTGGATCAAGGCATACTGAGCCGATATTAGACAATTGTATACTAACACAATTTGAGAAGATCGATGATCCGGCACTACATTTGGTCACTCACATATCGAGACAATAGTCACGTTTGATTTGTTCGAACTGTTAGTCAGTACATACCAAAGTAGTTCGAAGCAGAATCCAGCGTATAAAAATTACAACGTGGGCAGGGAAGTACCTAACGCCGGGAATATTAGGAATACACTTTGAAATTGTTAAGAATCTTCTTCGAGATCGTTCCCTAAACATATTTTCGATTGTTATTGTTTGTAACTGTTAATTAGTGCGATGAGATTACTTACATTGGCAAGCAGGCGTCGTTCCTGTCCATGTGCCTTGAGATCCACAACTCAGCTTACTTTGAGCTGAATTGACCAGTTCGTACTTTGCATCGCACTTATAATAGCAATCGACGCCATAGACGGCCTTTGCACTACTGCACACGGACGGATTTGAGATGGAACCCTTCAGAATGGACACCGGCGCAGAGCAAGGTCGAGCTAAATGTAATAACCGGAGAATCATCCACACATTAAACAATGACAACCGTGTTCTAAGGGGGAGTTCCCTTGTACTGCAAAAGCAGGCGTGGCCGCGTGGAAATAAATAAATGAGAAAGCGACGGAATACAAATTGAGAAAAGAAAGCTGCTACATGAAGAAATCAAGACAAGGATTGAATTAAAGGAACTGTCACGTGAGACTCACGTGTGCAAGGGGTGCTGGTGGCTGGATTGCCAAGGTAGCCAGTGTCACAATAACAATCGGAAACCCTAGTCCTTGTTGTTCCACCCTTTGTGCCAGAATTGACTGGACAGTTTGTGCAGGTAGCAAGACCCTCGATGCCTCCATACGTGTTGACAGGGCAGACTGAAAAATGAAAAAAACACAAAAGGAGTCTAAGCAAATGATTTGGAGAAAATTACTGTCTGTAACTTTCATGCGTTTAACTTACCTATAGTCCTATAGTCCAATACCCCAAACGTCTTGCCTCCTCTAGGGAGCTATTGCATTCTCAAACATTATCAAGCAAATACAAAATAAGAAATTCTTAAGAATACAAACTATAAATATCGCCCTTTGGCTTACGTACACATTGATCCTTAAACTGTAAGTGCATCTTAAAACTATGCGCGAATAATATGTTCAATTTCTCCTCATCTGACGTCACCGGCAAACCAGTCATATTTCCAGATGGAAATTATTATTTACCTGAGTCAAAACTTACCTTGGCATGTACGCGATGATGACTTCTCTGCTGTGCCAAAATAACCCTTTGGACAGATGCAACGATATTCACCTGAGCGAAGATTACAGCCGCATTTAGCCGACGCATCGCATGCTCCACAATGTGACATAGGAACTGAGAATGTTTCGTAATCCTTTTCATAAGCATCTGCAATGAGACAGAACAGCAAGAAGCACACATGAATACATAACGACAAAGAAACTCGCGATTGAGAAGGAAGGAGCGAGCTGCTACACAGCTTCAGTTGTTCTAAAGTTAGCAGAAACAATAGGAACAGAGTGCTGTAAATATCATTTGATGTCGACATTCATACAATACCTCCTCTAATTTTCTTGGAAAGATCTTGCAGTTGCGCAAACGATGGTTTGAAGAGATAAAGGCTCGGATCCGTTGCGATTTTATCTCTCAGGGTTGCTTGATCAGAACCACCAGTTAGAGCAACACTGTACACCTCAATGAAGCCAGTCTGCCTCAATTGGTTGGCTTCGGGGGTCGGGTCACGCCCAGCTGAGTCCCATTTGCCGTTGTAGATGTTACCATATCCATCGCTAATGAAGATGACAGCCTTATTCGATGTCTCCCTGTAAAAGTGCTTCTGTTTGTTGCTGATCAATTCTGCGTAGACATTGTATGCATCTTTCAAAGCGCCACGGATATCTGTTGCTTGAGCGTCAAAGTTGAGAGTTTTGAAGTCGTCGTTGAACTTGCATTTGTGGTTAGTATATGCTGGGTTCAAGATGTAATTGAAATTAATTCGATGATTTGTGCTGAAAGTGCCGACGGCTATACGAGTGGCATTAAATGCGATTCGAATTTCAGTCAGCAACGAAGTGACGAAGTTCTTTGCAGCATTGAAGCCATACCATCCCATACTGCCGGATGTATCAATGAGTACCACCAGCTCTGACTCTCCACTTTGCACTCCACTGCCCCAGCAGTTGAGAAACTGCTTTGTGCTTGGATCTACGTACGATCCAGATTGCCTGATGACTTTGTAGTCTGAACATTTCAATTGCTGTGATTGGCGAACTGCAACGACAAGCACCAGCAGTAAGGCAACAGTACAAGACTGCCATCTGCTATCTCGTCCTGCCATCGTCAAAAGCGGTTCGATCAACTGTTGCTAATTCAGCTTTACATTGATTTAAATCATCTCACAATTACGGAATACGGAACAATAAATAAATACTGAACAAAGACCCTCTTAGCTCTGACGAAAAGAAGCAGAGGATGTGCGTGGTATTGTAAACAGGAACAAAAGGTGGCAATCATGAACTGTACGCATTCCAAAAACGCGACGTCTACAATTAACCATTTTGAAAGACGTCGCGTTTTCAAACATGCAAAAATGCACCACAATACAGGAAATGTGAACGAAAAAGCAATGAATCAAGAACGAGTGACGTACTTCCGCTTCTTCTTCAGGGGGTTCAGCACAATAAATACTATACGAAGTTACACATGCGAAGTAGAGACTTGCAAGCTGTATTCTCGTAAATAGTTTCATCAAAATGGCCTTCTTTATAAAATCAATTTGAAAACATAAAACACGATTCCATCTATTTTAAATTGATTGTACAAAGCAACTTCTTTTGCCGAAATGGAGTCTCTTGTTTTGAGTGTACTATGAAATTAGTCGATATTCAACAGTCTACATTTCCACGTAGGAGCAATTTCTAAGCGTGTGTTTTATTTTAACTAGTTTGCTGTTCTATTATCTTCAAAATAGGTACGCATTTGTCCATGGAATCTTGTTTTATGTTTTCAAATTGATTTAGTTATAAAGAAGGCAATTTGATGAAAAGTGCTCATCTCTACTTCGCATGTGTAACTTTGTTTTGTGTTTATTGTCCTGAACCCCCTTAAGAAAAGCGGAAGTACTTCATCCGTTATTGATCCCACTTCTTTTTCGTTCCCGTTTCCCGTATTTCAGTGCATTTTACATGAATTTCTGTTGTTGAAAACGTTACGTCTTTCAAAATGGCTACCTGTAGACGTCGCATTTTTGGAATGCGTTCAATTCATGATTATCCAAAATCTTGTTCGTCAAGCGACTAGTTGACTTATTGTATAGCACTGCTTCCAAATTACGTCATCGTGTCAATTTCTACGGACAAACAAGACGCCTAATTTGCCTTTCAATCTTGATTGGTCAGTTCATCTTCTAGTGAAATGTTGTTTCTTACTACAGAGGCAATTCGGGCTTTCGAGGCCTTGGAGGGCAAAGAAAGATTATTCTGTCTTTAGAAATTGACACGATGACGTAAATGGCGCATAACTACTTCATGCGTGAGCGCGATGTACTTCCTGCATGATCGTGTCACTTGTTTGGGGAGCGAGCTACTTCCTGGCGCGAGCGCGATACTTACTTTCACAGGAGTTTGCGTCACATCATTGAGAATTCGCGCTACTATTATTGAAGTTCCTCTTACTTCTTTGTCGCTTGATATTCATGTTCCTCCCTTGCATACCAAGTCCCATTCAATTGGGACAAGGGTAGGGCTACTGTGCCGTCTATATTAATGCTTTCCAGCATAAACGATTAATTTAATTTCCTCGGTAGCTGTTCTTGCTCAGAATTGCATGCATCTTGGTGGACGGCTGCAATGGAATGGCTTAGGCTGCAACATGATTCTGATGGGCTACGAAATATATTGGCGATTGATTCTATGTGACACGACAAATACTACCGCATCGTAGAAGATTGTCAGACCTATGCTCCTGGTTGCTCGTTGAATTTATCACCCATGTATGCTACTTCATATCTGAGATGCAGGCAAAAGGAAAGATGACACAGATGGCCTCGTGCATTTCCCAAAATGAAATGGTGTGATCAAGTGTTCGATTAGAAAATCATTTCATAAATTCTTATACTTATCGAAATAAAATTAAATTTGGCCCAATGAGTATATTGAACAAGAGAGCTTATTAATCAATTAAAACTAATGTATATTTGCGACATGAATACGAGGTTAACATGTGTGTGTGTGTCAATGTGTGAATACGAGGCTCCGCGCTCGTGTCCAGGACAGAAGCAATCCGTTAAGTATGTAACGTCTTCGCGCATTTGTGTCTGCATTCTGGTGATGCTTACACTCGTGCAATAATGCTTACTTGTTACGCACACGGAGTACTGTCTAATTACATTAATTAGTAGATGAAAAAATCTATGCTAGCTTGAAACATTGATTTCGTATTAATATTAATAGTTCGAATCTAAAAATATTTCTCTTCAGTAAGGTGATCTGGCAAGAACCTTTTTGCTAATGAAAAAATCAGCAAACATTATTACATTGTAAACCCGTTAAAATCACCTCGGTTAATATCACGACACGCTTATTATCACCTTTTGACTGGAAAACCATAGTGATATTAACGAGGTTTCACTGTATATTGAATATCACGCAGATAGTTCTGAATCGTGTCAGTGCTTCTATAATTCTCTTTCCCTAGCTTTCTAGTGCCCAAGGGGACCATTACAGACAGGTTTCACTGTATTTTCGTCACAGCAAGGGAATAAATCGTGGTAGTTAAATTTCAAACTAGTGGTGCTCCAACTTCCAACCATTCCGGGCTTTAACAGCTTCATCCCAATCCGGAACAAATCATCATTCAACAGACAACTCCAGTCTTGATTGCCCTGATTAGATTGTGGCATCTACTTTGGCGATGATCTTAATTGATCGTGTAGCGGTCAGAATAATAATGTGAAGTGAAGAGCACAACAGATGTTGACTGGTCTGACGCTGCTCCGTCTGGTCTACAGTAGAGTTCGATTTTAAAGCATGCTGTTTGGCTTAAGCGGGGCTACTTTGCTCCCGTGGTGCTGAAGCGTAAACAAGGCCTGAATATCACTTTGGCATATTTTGGTACCTGGCAATGGATCTTGCATTCACATTACATTATTCCAAATCTTCTGTCAAGCACATGTCGCGGAATCTCTGTACTCACGTCTGGGAATTTGAGCCAACCTAACAAATTACTTTGGTCATTTCCCTTTTTGTGAGTAGCTGGAATTTGCTTCCGTTTTTAGTTTTACGCAGAATGACAGCTCCCAGTCTGCGTGCTTCCGTAGTGACATTGAGTGTGCTGACAAGTGCCACGCCTTGTCATTCATGTTTGACATCCGTTTTGAGCGCACCTCTTCACAGCCCACTTTGCAGTCTTTCGACCTCAAGCGAATTTGCAACAGATCATGTAGAGATTCCCTCGTCTGCCCCTACTTGTTGTTCGCTGTTCCGCGTCTATCAGCGAGATTGCAGCAAGTCGAAACGTTCAAGTGCCTTCGATGAATGCCTTTGACTGAGCGTCAAGCCGTGCTGTCATCAAGATGTAACCTTTCCAGTAAGGTTTTCTGTAGTGGGTCTCGAATAAGTACAAAAGCGAGGCATTTGGATGAGCGTTCTTCTATTTTCTTGCAACTAAAGATATGGCTTTTCATCGGCTTGTTAGCAGATCACTAGTGGCCATCATTTGGTTGACCATCTGCTATTACAAAATGTGCAATGGTATCATTATCGATCCGTGCTTGGCAGGTGAGAAACGAAAACAGTGGAAGCTTGTTGCTCTTTAAACTTGTTAATATTGTTGTTATTTCTGGATAACATAAACAGCAGATTTTTTAGGTAGTCAGCCACTCTTGCGTTTCGTGAACAATTTGTAAATAAACCTGCATTAATAACATGCTATGTTACTTTGCTGATTCCTAAGAAACAAACGATCTCCCACAACCACTTTTTATTTCCCATACATTTTCAAGAGCGTATTACACTACTGTATCATGATTTACTCGTCACGTTTGGGCACAGACGGTTAGGCGCCACCGGTATTTGTGGACGCTCAGTCTTTGAACCTGCGCGGCGCAAGTTGTCACGGCGCGTGGTACCTTCAGCACTGTGGTGCGGTAACAAAACCCATCTTATGCTCCATATATAAAAGAAAACTAGTATAACTTGAAATATTAAAACGCTTTCATTATTCCTAATTGCAAGGCACGGAACGTGATTGCAAGGAATTTAGCAGAAATCATAACATGAGCTATTAATTAAAAGTATTCGATGTTATTTACAATACACATATTTCTTCCATGATTTATCTAAGAAATCAACAATGCTTTGTTTCAATCACAGACAATCTACACTGCGAAAAATATTGTTCTTATTGTAGTAAAAAAACTTCTCATTTCAAGTAATATTAATCAGTTTAAATCTAACAAAAAAACTTGTAATGTCCATACAGTATTTGTACAGTATATGCCAAAATTACTAAGATAAGTATGCATAGGCCTATTGCCATTGTTCTTCCACAGACCAAGTCTTATTCCAAGAAATTTGACGGGCATTTTTTTCAAAGATTGAGCATTGCCATCCAATGAGGAAATGCCATCAGTGTCCGTGGAACTTTTGATGAACAGCATGATTGCAATTTTAGTTTTTAGGAATAATTTTATAATAGGTTTTTTAGGTTGTATAGTTTTATAATATAGGTTTTTTAANCTTGTGTATTAGTTATTTAATTTAATTAAAGATAAAAAAACAATGAAAGAAAAAAAAGAAATTTGATAATTGAGACAACTAAAAAAACAATTTTATGAACAAAAATTCTCATATCAAGGAAATTATTTCTTGAATATAGTAACAAATACTTGTCGATCCACGCTTTAAGTCTCAGGTTGCTAGGCCAAGTATGAATATTACGATTGTTCTTCCACAAACCAAGTTATTAATATCTTGGAACAAAAGTTTCAAGATGATCTCATAAATATTTACAATTGGCTATGCACAAATAAGCTAAGCTTAAACATTTCAAAGACAACGTATATGACCATTAGTAAATCAAAACGTCAAAAACAAATAGCAGATAATTTAACTCTACAAAATGTAACTAATTACTTGAAGAAAGAACAGGAAATTAAATACTTAGGTGTGATATTAGATGAAAATTTACCGTTTGCAATTCATGTAAAACAAACTGTAAATAAAATAAACCGTGGAATTGGAATTTTGAAATACCTTTTAAAATTCATTTAAAATGGTATTTTAAAATAAATTTTTATCCTTTGATTCCAGAGAACTAATATGTAAGACAATTATACTACCTCATGTTGATTATTGTGCCATAATATGGGGATCGTGTATAAGTAACAAGTATAATAGATAAATTGCAGAAATTACAAAATCAGAATAATGCGAATAGTTTTAGGATGTAATTTTAGAAGATACCGTAAAGATATGCGTGAGAGACTGGGATGGATGGACATTGGGCAGCGTGTTCAGTATTTGCAATGTGCCTGGATGTGGAAAATTGCAAATGGTGGAGCACCATCCTACATTAGCGAAACTTTTGACCGAAATTACGAAAGAAGCACCTGTGCTGCTTCATCTGATTGCTTTAAGGTGCTTAAAAAGCATCTGCATTCCTTTTAGTCTACTGGTGTCAGGGTTTGGAATGCACTACCCTGCCATCTCAAAAAATCTGTAAATATTGCCAATTTCAAACTTGCTTGCAAACAACATATTGTAATTAATGTACTATAATTTTCACGATTTTATATTTTATACTGTATAATAGAATAATAATTACTTTGCCTATATTATGTTATTTAATTCTGCTCTTTAAAAAGGTTGCTTGCAACTTAATGGATATTCAGAATAAAGTCATAAATTCATACATACATACATACATACAAGTCTTATTCCGAGAAATTTGCTACTTGAATACGTATCGGTACGCATTGTTTCATTATTGGGTATCTACTTCAACTTAATTTCAAAAACACATCAATACATATCTAATGTAGAATCACTATTTATAAAATAGCTACGTTTATGTGAAGACCCCATGGAAAGAACAAGTCAAGTCACATGTTCATGTTTATGAGAAAATTCAATTTAAATGTTTGAAGACTTATATAAATTGCTACTGCTGACCTAGCCCACTGAAACATTGTACATGCATTGTGTGAACTCACTGAAGGTAAAGACCAATTCGATCTGCAATTTGAATTCGATAAAAGACCAATTTATACATTGTGTCGTCCCATGGTGGAATTCGCTACTACAGTCTAACTTGCTTAATATCCGATCGCTTAATATCCCATCTCGCTTAATATCCCACAAAGCCAATTTCCACTTGCTAGTTGCCGTACAAACTCTCATATTCTTACATTGCTTTATATCCCCTCGGATAATATCCCATCTCGCTTAATATCCCACTAATTTCTAACAAATTTCACTTGAAACTCGCTTATTGTCCCGTTTTAAGAATCTCTTACAATATATATAAACTTTTCGGAACATTTTGGATTGAGGGATTCAGACAACATATCACTTGTTGCTCCGCCAGAGTCACTGGTTAGTTGTTTAATGTTAAAACTAATAATAATCTCCATCAACTGTTGGTAACTAAGATGTTCTTCTTTGCTGCTGCTGAAATGTTTACGAGGCGATATTAAAACAAAGGATATACTAGTCTTGTTTATACTTAGCCTGGTTAATATCCCACCTCGGTTTATATCCCACTTTTAGTCTGCAGGAAGGGGAGATATTAAGCAAGTTCGACTGTATATAATATACATGTACGATTTTATGTATTGAAAGTACGTATGATTTATTGATCAATTGATCAAGTTTTTTGAAAGATATATACAGTGGAATCCGCTTAATTCGAAGTGTCGTGTCAAAGGACTGTAAAAATCCTTCGAATTATACGAACTTCGAATTAGGAATAATAGGAAAACAATAGACAGAAGACAACTGCGCGAGATCAAGGGACCGAGATCGTAGTTCGAAATAGATGAATATTCGAATTTCAGGTCTTCGAATTAGGCAGATTCTACTGTATACGGTAGTACAGGCTCTAGATGTTACATTTCAGAAATTCTGTAAGCTTTATTTACAAAGCATAAAGAATCCGTTGAATAGCTATTTTTAGTTTTGAGAATTGCTAGTAAATTCAATGTTCTAGATTGCTAGATTTGATTTCTGATTTCGGTGCGGTGTTTCTAAATTATACTTGTCCAACGGGTACAGGTAATGAAATTTGTTCAGAGTAATTGGTCCAAACGAACTGAATATTTTCTTTCCTTGCTCAGTATTGTATGAGGAAATGTTGAAGATTATACCAGGGGCAGGAAAAGTCTTGTACGCACGATCCAAATTGTCATAAAGTTAGTTTAGATAACTGTTTGTGTTTTCATTGCTGGCTTGATGGGACATTGTTGGCTGTTTGGTTAGTGACTTGTTGATGTAAAGTCATCCAGTATTCCATTCCAAAGCAACAAAGTAAATTTCTCATGTAATCGTGTTTCTTGCGACGAGCTATAAATTTTGCCGCCGATATTAAAATTTGTCGCTGTCATTTTGATTTTTCAGTTGAATAATTTTGATATATCTTTCTCATCTTTCTTTGTATTTGAATTCCATATTTACTTTATCAGTTCTTTTCTTTGCTTCTCTTAATATTCAACAAACTTGTAGAATTATTTTTATACTTCAATAAATTTATAAAACTGTAAATCTAAGGCATCCCAAACAAACACGCATTTGTGCTTATGGGATGATCCTGACAAATGTATTATTTTGCTTCACAACATAATTTGTATTTAATTAACATTGTTTTGATGGTCAAATAAAAAAATCTAATCTATTTAATCTGATTAGCAGGAAGACCAAGCAGTTCATGATTCAAACGTTCTGGAGCATTTAGGGTAAAGCTACATGCGAGTACTACGATCTGTGGTAATTTTTGGTAAAATGAACATAATATTGGAGGCTCTAGTATTTGGTGTATGTTTATAATGTAAAGTAAATTGCAGATAGCGTTGGTAAGAGCAACGTAGGAATTTGCGGAGATAAGATGACGATAGTGCTAAACCAACTGTAAGATACAGTATATATTTAAGTAATAATATGAATAATAGTATGTGTATGGTAAATGTCCAGTCGTCCAAGATGAAGTATAATCCATTCTGCCAGTTAGGCAGCGCGGTATAAACAATGCCGTATAATATAACAATAATGTCGCATAAAGCGAACATGTCGTATAACTCGAACATAACATAACAGTATTGTATGTACTATTACTATTTATGGTGTTGTTGAGAATGAGGGCTGTTAATATCTAAAGCCTGCGCCAAGAAACTTCAAGAGCTACGATCAAGATAAGACATACTTCATCTCTAAGCTAGGAAAAGGAATTTTATCTGGAATTAAGTGCAAAATAGGATTTTTATTTTAAGAATGTGAAATCCCTGCCAACACAAATCTATACTGACCAAATTGCAAGGCACGAAATTATAGCCAAGCTGACTACTGTTATGGTTCTAAAGCAATTTATTGTTACAAAAAAGGTGTCAACCTAGTATATTCCTGTTTGCATTTCAATCCGTGGTGTTTGTTTGTTATGTCTACAGCTGGTTACCAAGGTGATATGGCATTCTCCAAGGGAGACGATCGACTTCTGCTTGGTGTTGTACGTCAGCGGCGAGCAGCAACTAGCATTGCAGACAGAAAATGGCCCAACGGTGTCATCCCTTATCGATTTGCAAATCAATTTAACGGTTCGATTCGCTCTTTGGAATAGAATTTCATTGCGTTGACATGTCGATCGTTTCTCAATCTATTTCTTTTCTCTTCTTATAGGCAAAGAAAAGGCCGTTGTACTGCAGGCCATGAACACGTGGCAAAATTATACATGCTTGACTTTTGTGCCGAGGAAAAACGAAACGGAATTTGTTTACTTTCAAAGAAAAGGCAACTGCGGGTAAGGTCCCCAAGGATTGGGTGTCTCCTTCTGGTCGGACAGACAGGCAGACAGACAAACAGACTGACTGACTGATTGACTGACTGACTGACTCACTCACTCACTGACAGACAGACAGACAGACAGACAGACAGACAGACAGACAGACAGACAAAAGGACAAGAAATATGATCTTGTAGGTACGGCAGTTCTATCTTCAACAGCCTTATGATGACTCCTAATAGGTACCATCAACCACATGTAGGCTGGTTTAGCGTCTTAGTAATCACTAAGCATGCACTTGTTGTCAAATCGTTGCACTTAGCCAAGTACAGTTCAAACGCATCCTTGAATTGAAAAAGCGCAGGCTTCACGTGATTTTGAGCTAATATCGACAATTTGACACTCAAAAGCAATCCCTGAAATTGACCATCATTGATAGCAACACGGCTGATTACACTTTGAATAAAGCGATTGTCTGAAATATTCGTCTTTTGGAGACGTCAGCTTGCTTACATACCAAAATACAATGGGCTTGCTCATGGCAGATTAAAGTGAGCTATCAGAGTAATTGCTTTGAAAGGATTTAGATGGATAATTTAATTTGAAAACCAACAGCATTGTGAAAATTGACAAGCATATGAATGAATGCAGTCGAATTGTGAATAAACTGAATAAACACTAAACATAGCTTACCCATAACCCCTGTTGCATGCGCATGCGCACACGTATAACATCAACTGCCTCCCAATAATACAACTGGACTAAATGTACTTGCTACGTGATTATTTTAGCGTTGATGTACACTGCACTGATGTCTTCGCAGATGTTGTTCTTTCGTCGGAAGAATGGGGCATGGGAATGCCCAAGGTTTGAATCTCGGACCTAATTGTGTGAAAGTTGGCATAGTCATGCACGAGCTTGGCCACTTGATTGGCTTTTGGCACGAACACACGCGCCCTGATAGAGACAGCTACGTGAAGGTCATGTATAAGAATATCCGACCAGGTTTGCAAATGTTATGTTCACGGCTCTACAATAGCAGTCAATGATGATCTAGATTTTGTAACCTTTGTAAAGCGCTATTGAGCTATTTCTTGAAATAGCGCTATATAAATACACTAGCTGGTCCGCGCTGCTAACGCAGCTGCGTCCAGCGTCGTTGCTTCGCATTTGGGTGGATATTAATTAGTCCAATACATATCACAGTTTCCGCTTGCTACGCAACTTCAGCCAGCTTCGAATGCTGCGCATTGTTTCTCAGCTGAGCTACGGCTCCCACGACGGCTCCCAAGAGACTGAAATCGATCCTTTCGAACCATTCGAGAGCAACACCATTCGAGCGCAGCGGTTTGCAAAGGCAAGCACAGAAAACTCAAGGTGCCCATACCACAGCGATAATGTCGTCAAACTTCCAGAAAACATAGCTCAGTTTCAAGGCATCAAGGTGACCTTTTCAAAAACGGCTCCGTTATATTCTGCACCAATTTGCATTGTTCAACTTCGACCTGGTTTGAGCGTTCGAGCTGTGCGGTGTGTTTTGAAAAGCGTGCACAACCAGAGCCGTGTTGTTTCCCAAAGGTCGGAAAATCTGTACTTGGCTAGTGAGTGGCTGGTGCCTAGTTTTGAACAGACAAACAAACAAACAAACAAACAAACAAACAAACAAACAAACAAACAGACAGACAAACAGACAGACGTTTCCGTATTATAGGGTCGTCGATAAATTTGTATTATTATTATTATCTACAATGAATAAATAAATGAAATTGATACCATACATAATAAAACTTGTCTAGAATTATCTACAAATTACTCAATAAAATTATCTTAAGGTGAACCTGAAATTACCTGTAATTACTACTTATTCTTCATAAAATTGTTTTCAAAATTTCCGAACAACAGCACATTTGGTGTCTTAGAATGATTAATTGCTTTGACTAAATCCTCAATATTTGAGAGATAATCTGGAACGACACAACCCCTTTTATAAATAGAAAAGGGAATGCAATTTATCATTTGATATCGACGTCACGAGGTGTCAACAGTGAAATATGTGCATTACATTGTAGCATTGACATTGTTAAATGATATGTGATAAATGTCAGTCTATTTTACACCGGCATCTTGGTGGTTTCACTAAGCTTGTTATTAAGAAGTAATAAACTTGAATAAAATGACAATCTACGAGGAATATTCGTAGCCAGATGCAGGGTTGGCGCCAGAATATTTCAGAAGGGAGTGATAGGCTTCCCCGACGGGGGG
>OFHS01003807.1:0-14887 GCA_900245855.1 Calvadosia cruxmelitensis | reverse complement strand
ATATGTACCTATGTACCCTTTCAAAAAGGGTACACAATAGGAGACGTACCCTTTTTGAGGCTAGGGTACACAATCTGTACCCTTTGTTCTAACAGTGTAGCAAGCCGAATTTCAATCGCTCAATTAAAGGTGATCTGATATGTCACTGATGTTTCTAGTCATCCATTTTATCACGTCTTAGCCTACGGTTCTTGCAATAAAGTATAATCCGCTTAAGTCCAGTGTATGTGATAGTTTGGTTATAATGATATGCTTTTCAAGGGTCTTCTAAATAATCAAGCAGCTTTGCTTACAATGACCCTTTGGACGCGACGTATGGACGGGCCTGTTAGCTCTGTCAGCCAATAGCCTGAAGGACAAGTTTGTGAGGAAAGATTTATTGAGGACCATCATCGACAACCGGTGGTACCTCAATCGTGACACGGTGCTTCATCATCAGGCAAGCTGGCTGGGCCATTTCGCACGCCACACTGACGATGCACTGGCATACCTGACCGGCTCACCTTGCGAACCTTGAGCGATAATTGAAAGTTGGAGGCCTTCTGCATGATGCTGAGTGCGTGATCATTCGTGATCTTCTTTATTATGTTTTACACAGATTTCGCCGAGCGATTGCCTCGAAGCGATAAGCGTTTATGGGAATAAAAGTGGAGTTTACAGTTTGTTGTTTCCGAATAAAGTAATAAACAATGTCTTTTGTGACCAAGACACAGAAGGCCAAGGTAACTAAAAATATATCTCAAATCTCAAGTGATATTTTGCATTGAAATATTTTCAATGGCATGATCGTTTCGTTGCATGTAACATTTTCATATTATAATAAACTACAGTCAAATATTATAAACGGCCACCTCTATAGAGCATCCACCTGTGTATAAAGGCCACTTCCTCCGGTACCAGTGGTGGCCGTTATGGGAAGGATTTACTGTAATCAAGTAGTGGTTGAGTGCACATGGAATTAAAGTTTATACTATCAAATGATGGCTAGAAATTATGTTGCTGCTTTGTTAAGGTATCAATGTATTCGCAGAACGGGATTCCACAGTGTTATGCAAGTTAGATGATGCAACATCTGTTTTGCATACGAGTACTGTGCTCTGTACCTGTTTACACCACAGCGAATCATGAAGAAACGGTGCTCGACAACACGAGATGATTTACCTTAGATTTCAATAGTTACATAGCATACACAATATTTCTGGACCGTAGATAGCTGAAATAGTTGCCACTCGCATTTACCTGGAAGGAATCTTCTTTTAAACTGCACAGTCATTTGCTCAGAATCGACGATACAATTATGTAATGTCAATATCATACTCACGGTAACCATAACACCTTAATGCAGCTTCACACGATGCAGTATGCTGCATACAGCATAATCTATGCATAGCTGATTGTCTCTATCTATTGGCCACACTCTCATTGTAAATCATAAAGGTGCTAGCTCATTACCCACCAGATACTAAACAATCAGATACTGCGTAATGAGAAATAAGAAAATATTGCATTCAATATATTGCATCGTGTGAGATCTCCTTTACGCAAACCTATACATTAACTTCCTAGAGAGAGATATAAATACAGACATTCCAATCCTTCCTATACTATACCGTTATCTTGAATTATTGTTACAAGGCTGGCTGATTATATTGCGTCGAATGGATGGCAGCGTTAACTTCTATAGAGATTGGGCAAGTTACAAGGAGGGTTTTGGCAGTCCCATAGGAGAGTTCTGGCTTGGACTGGATAAAATCTATTCTCTCGTCAGTGATAGAATGAATACACTGCGATTTGACTTTTGGAACGACGTGGACCACATCTATGCAATTTATAAGGGTGTGACGATTGCTAATGAAAATGACAACTACAGGATCGATTGGAGTACCTTCGAAGGTAACTTAAGATGAGATATTTTAAACAATATATATCCCTAAGAGTTTCAATAATTATTCCGTAAATGCATATAGTTAGTTCTAATTGTTATACGAGAATAATAAGTGACGATGCCGTTAACTTTAACATGCCCTCAAGTATAATGTTCTCTTCGAAGCTCGAGTCATATCTTGAGATGCATGATCCTTGGAATAATAGAAACCATATTGCTGTTTCGGATATATTCAGTAAAGTTATTGCTCAGCTCATATTTTCATATTGGGATGTCATATAAATATAGCCGATCTTCTTCGTAAGGATGTATTTATGTGGTAGAGCACCTCGGTATCCTGCACCAAGGATTCAATCAACCGATCGATTAAGAGAACTTACCTTTTTGCACAAGACATGGTTAAGATGTTTCCTGAACGCAATTTAAGCAGCTTCCTTATCAGCGAAGGTCATCCTGGTTGAACTATCTTTGCATGCGGTCGCTTGAAACAGACTAACAGTATAACATGACTTGATACTTGTGCTGTTGAGATATAGACAGAATACAGATGCGTAGTGTTTGATGAAGTCGGCATGAGCTAGAGCCATGACCACGTTTCTTTCTTCTTCTTCAAGATCCTGCGTTGATTTCATTTTTGTAGGAAACGGCGGTGATTCGATGAAAGCCTCGCGGACGATGCAGTTTAGCACATATGATCGAGACAACGATGTCTATAGTGGAAGCTGCGCACAAGGCTGGAAAGAGGCATGGTGGTACAAAGCATGCAACGGAGCCCATCCGACCGGAGTATACGGTGCTCCTGATCAGAAAGGACTACACTGGACATCATCTCACGGTGGTTTCTACTCGTTTCCAAATGTCGAGATGAAATTACGGCCTGAAAAATTAAAACTGAGTTAATTGAACAATTTAGCTAAAACTATTATGGGTCATCTTCACATGCAGAGTCATTCAGAAAATTTCATTTTAACTCGATTTTCGATGTCGAATACCTTATTTGAAATGTAGTTAATCACATCATGCTTTTGATCAAGAAACATTGACCAGGGATCGTCAGGCATTTGCATGCAGCAGCAATGAAGTTTAATGATGCATCGTGCGACCCCACTTTATGGTCGAATGCGGTTTTAGTAGCTAGGTAGTAATACCAAGGCAACTCTTACTTTCTCGGCTGACTTCTTCAAGGATTCTTCCAGGGATTCTAATGTAATTATTGCTTTGAGGATTAGCATATCCATTTATATTGATTTGTTCATCTAAATATTAAAGTACCTGTATATCCCAACTCAAATACTGTAACTTCGATTTCGCTGTGGCTGATATAATGCTATATCGTCCACATACCATAATTCTAGCGACGTTCGAAGCTGTGTTTTGCTGCATTTGTGCGTTTCAGGATCCCTTCCTTCATAATTGTGAGTTAGTTTACATCTTTAAANGAAAGCCGAGAAAGGGTATTTCCTTGACAAAGGACACCGATTTTTGCTTATTAATAGACAAATTTTTTCCCTTAAAACGAGTGAGAACAGCATTTAAACGTTTTTGTAGCTGTTCAGTTGAACGACCATCGTTTAATGATGCATCGTGCGACCCCCACTTTATGGTCGAATGCGGTTTTAGTAGCTTGGTAGTAATACCAAGGCAACTCTTACTTTCTCGGCTGACTTCTTTGAGGATTCTTCCAGGGATCCTAATGTAATTATTGCTTTGAGGATTAGCATATCCATTTATATTGATTTGTTCATCTGAATATTAAGATACCTGTATATCCCAGCTCAAATCCTGTAACTTTGACTTCGCTATGGCTGATATAAAGACCGTATATCATAATTGTAGAGACTTTCGAATCTGAATTTTGCCACATTCGTGCGATTCAGGCACGTTCCTTCATTATTGTGAATTTGTTTACATATTTAAATATTAGACATTTCATTATGAAACTATTTGTGAAAAAGAAAATGTCAAGATTGCACGTACGAAGACATGATAGTATTTTTTGTCTGTCAGGCGTGTTGTTGGCTCCTTTTACATATTTGATAACATTGCGTTGAGTTGCGGAAGTAGAAATTATCAACAGCTGAAAAATCTCACTCCCAAGCCAAATCGCCTTGAGAAGGACAGAGATCTAGTTATTAAGCAACCATAGTGACACGACAGACTTTCATTCGCAGCTTCAAAATCCATAAAATTTTCAGCCATAGATGTCTAGATAACCTGCCACAAACACGGCAAGTAACCAAGCATCAACCAGAACGAACTTGAGCTTTTAGCTGTCGTTTTATCATTCTAATTATTATTCAATAACAATAAGTAACGAGGCTTTGCTATGCGAAAGCTGTCTATCGACATTCGTGAATAAGTAAAAATCCAGCCATGCCTTGAGAAGATTGATTCTTAGACCACATTGCTGCCACGGAGGCATTTTAAAGGAGAAGAAGTTATCCTGCAAAGACAGAGATAGCCAGGGTATCTCCAACGTGTAAACAGGAAATTCATTTACACTGAACACGACACTTAAGGAAAAGAAAAGAGCAGGCTGATGAGGATAATGAGGACCAAAACGAAGAGATGAAGCAACAAGCATTCTTCAAACCCTCAGTGTTAGGGAAAGCTTGCAAAAACATTTCAAATTGTAAATATTACAGACTAAATTGTTTTAGGTAATATTGCAATTTTTAATATTTGAATGGGGTTGGGTTCTGGGGCCTTCCTTAAGGCCCGAGCGAGTACACTGCAGAGCTACAGTATGGTGGGGACGAGGGGGCGCAACCCCTAGAAGCTCCTAGCATTTCTTGATATCTTCACCTCTAAATTTTTTACGTTTAGCTACATTGATCCAAATTCAGATAAATGTAATTAAGAAAAGCAATTCGTGACCAACGAAAATTAATATTCCTAGAAAATGGCTTGTCATCACAATGCGATAGTACTTACAGGAAATAGCGCGTGATGGCCCTACAGTATATATTCTTCTCTCTCAAAATGTTTACAGCAACAAGTGCACCAACCGGAATTTTCATATCAAGTTGATATGTAAACTAAGCAAACACACGAATATATTATATCATACGCAAGCTGTGCAGTGTCAACACGCGAGCGACATCATTTGGCCTACTAGCTTACAGTTGCTCAAGCCTCACGATGAAAACAACAGTCAGCTGAGTCCGGTCAACAGTAAAGCAGTTGAGGGAATTGAGTCGACGTCTCTCAATAGCAGGTGAGCAGAGCTAATAACACCAATGCGGTGATATGATACAGCAGCTGCATAGTAACTCCATCATTATTCTGTATGCAACTAGGAATCTGGGCTAATGAATGTGTAAAATCCAAGTCAAGCATTTGCAAGCTACGAGCAGCAAAATAAATTTAAATGCAAGCCTTGCAATCCAAGACGTGAAACACCAGGGCCATGTTCCATCGATTTGACGACAGATTCTGCTTGAAAAACTAAAGCATTCTGAACGTCGTGTTTTGGACCATTTTATAAGCGATACATGCGGTATTAGTGTTGTAGTGAAGGCATGTCGAGGAGTTGTAGATTTTGATAATTGAATAGGCGATATGTAAGATATAGTTGAATATATTTTTCAAATTTCCGTGGCAGACATGACGGAGGATACCCATAGAGTCCGAAGGCTAGAGTGTACATATTTCAAGAGATAAAAGCTACGAAATACAAGACATTTATAGCGACTATTCGATGTCGCTGATTGGCTGTCTGAGTTGTGAAGTAAATGCTTATGGGAAGAAATGCGGAGGCAATTGGTATAGATAAAATTCATGAACACTGCTTCATCTAATTTATTGCATCTTTCCACAGTGGCGATGTACGAAGCATTTTCTGCATCAATCAGCTCGTCGCCCGAAAATGACGAGCTAAATAGTTGGCAATTAATGCGACAGTCACTCAAGTACTCAAGTGGAATGCGTTGACTGAGTGACAAGCATCGCGGACTAGCCCTTGAGACTACAGGTTAAAATGTTCTCCACGTTCGTTTGACATTGAGGACTAATGTTAGCTACCTTGCCAATGTTGCCATGAGTAACTTGCATTTAGCTTTCTATAGAAACTGGCTCGGTTATGCATTCACCAACAGCTGAAGGTAGAAAAAACTAACATAGCAATGCTTCGCATCAACCTCGTTGCTTGCTTCATACTAATCGAGCATAAGTATCACGCGGCGATTCCATTTTCTCTGCAAACTGACATTGCACATTACGAAGCATGATTGTCTGTACGCTTCTATATCAACATATATGGGTTGTCTGTTTGTTTGTTTGCTCGATTGTCTCTTGGTTTTGGAAAGCCCGTTGATACTTCTAATAAAATTAACAAAAGTTGACAAGCAAAACATGAAGATTGCATAGACCATCTTCTTCTAAGACTCCTTAGAATGTCTCTTTTCTGACATTTACCTTGTCTAGTGGCCTTTCCCTTAAATTGAACTTCGACGCAAGCCACACTATAACCAATCACTTCCCGACCATAGCTAAGTTCACGAGGTGTTGTACACGAGGCAGTTTCATGCGGTTTCTCACCAGTCACGGAAACAGTGGCGTAGATTCAGTCGAAATTGATATTTTCAGTAAATGAGATAATGATATCTTCAAAATCCCGAAAATAATTTTTTTTCTTGCCTTCAATGACTTTAAATCAGGTCATTTTTGCCTTTGGGATGCATTACGAGTTCACTGAAGTCACTAAATTGCCGCAGTCCTGCTCTTTTCAGTCAGCAGGAGTGACGTAACTTCTACTGTGCTTTGATTGGTTGAACCGGGCCTTGCTCTATTGTTTCTGCATTCCATGCGATTCAAAAATGGACGTCTAGTCCTGTTATTCTTGAGGTGCAGGAGTGAGCGAGCAGAACTGCTGAAAACTGTCTGCACAGACCTGTGACTGCATTGTTTTGACTACAGATCACACAGATGCACAAGCCACTGGCCTACTGCAAGCAACAACCTCGCAACTGGGTTTTCTTGACAAAAAGCGGCAAAATTGCTCAACTTTCTCTCTTGCTATGTTAGCAAACTATTTTATTTGAAATGCATTTGCAATTAGCACGCCCACAACAGTGGCTCAGTAAACAAGATAAAATATTAGCCTAGCCACTATGGCCTAGCCCCGGTCCTTGACTGGAAATTGTTGAGCAGGACCGATACGATACATCTGGGAGCTGGCTGCGCCACTGCACGCAAAGCGTTCCCATAGGGATGAATGACCGTCCACTTCGACTCCTGGTCGCCATTGTAAGCCGGGAGTCTATGTTGTGGCCTTGTGGAAGGTTTTGCGTACATTCTTCGGATGTTTCCACTTGCATTATTTTCCATCAGACCACATTCTTCATATAACCTTCAAAGATTTTAGTTGCGTTTCAAATCGCAATCCAGCGTTCTCTGGCAATGTCATCTGGAAGTATGTAAACATTCCTGATTGTTTGCTGTTGTCGTTGTTCTCGCTATGAGACAAAGCAATACCTGTTTGAAATCTGCGATAGAGAATTTGCTAAATTCTGAATTCTGATGTAAATATTTGATGAGATCGCCACTGTGTCATCTATCTAGATATGTCTCCAATGTCTAATAACGTTTGCTATGTGAGCTTTCATCTCCAATTGCAAGCAATAGAACAAGAGAACTCCTTCTCATGTCTCCAGTTTTTGCCTTTTTGAAACTGATGACTGTTTCACGGCAGATGCATACAATCATATTTGATAGCACAGATTTCATTTTTTCTGGCAAGTTCATTTTCCCCTGCTTTGTCTTCAATGAATATTAAATTTAAGATGCTATTTTCTGTGTGATACAATTATTTGCTGACATTATCGGAGGATAATTAGAATCATGCTCCTATGAAAATAAATCATAACATTATATGCCAGTAGATTTATGAACGAAATGTAGAAGAGGTTTCCCCGTGTATTTTACTCTGATAAGGATACTTCTGGTGCTGCGAGGCATTCAAAATGCATGCAGCTCGTGTTATTTTCACGCAATAATGCCGTATCACTATTCACGTAGCTTGATTATGTTAGACGTTTGGAACCATTCTGTTTATAATGTTTAAGTATAACGACATTACATCAAACATTCAGTTTGCAATGTTGAATAAACTAGCGCTTTGTGTCTATACTTCGATAAGTGTTTTTCGGCATGAATTGAGCGACACAGAAGCACCAGCCATGCGACATTTTTATGCAGATTTTGTACATACTCCAACTGATCTTGTAACTGTCCTCTTCATTAGCGATCGTCACACCATTGTAAATGGCATAAATGTGGTCCTGGTCGTTTCAAAAGTCAAGCCTCATCCATGTCCTGACAATTTCTAGATGGTTTAAACAGCCAAAGAAAGCAGCGGATAAGATCGATCAAAAAATAAATATCACACACTTGCTGTGGGATGTAATGTAAACCTTAGACATGTAACATTTCGTTGACAAAAGCAGAGCAAGAGAGGATAAGGTCGTACAGTTTTGTAAAAAAGAAACTATACACAAGAGGACCATCATGGAACGAGTCGCTTTTAGAAATTGCTGACTGTCTCGGAATCTGTAAACATTATTGATTGCCTTGCTGTTTTGAGAAGCTCTTGTGCTCGCTACGACAAGCTGCTGGGCCTATTTAGATCTGATTGGTAACTAGGATTCCCTAGTCAATGCTTGAAGTTCAGGTGAGATTTTCTAGCTCTTAACTGCAAGGCTCTTTCAAGCACTGTGGATTCGTGGTCAAAATTGCGGTTTAAATCGGTCAATGTATTGTCAGTTTAGAAAGTCGTATTGCGAAAAAATCGAAGGGGATATCTTCGCTATGGGTTTTCAATGCATGAATTCAGTCAACCAGCTGGCGAGCAAGAAAATGTGAATGAGCGTCACGTATTTGACAATGTCACTTACGGTGTAATTTGCTAGTTGGTATGTTTTCACGTTTGTAAATTTGTAATGGTTATACGCTCCACCTCTTTTATGTCCTGGTACCGGTAAGCGTTGTAATGAACGTATTGTTCCATGACTGAATGTTGATTCCTATAAGTATACCTACTGCGCTGGAGTCCTGTGTCTTCGTATTCTATGCAATTAAAATTCAGAGCCTACTTCACTGGTTTCCTTTTCATGTAGACTTCTATTTCTTTTCATGGGTCGATATGAAACAATGGCCATGCAATAAGAATACTCAACATCCATTTTCAGTCCAAGGAGTATCTGAGAGCCTTGCTTATCTAAATTTGTATGCAATGTGGAAGACCAATCATCATAATGGTGCGTGGCTAAACGGAAGAGTTAAAATCATAGAAACTGCTTCAGGGGTATGCATTCAGGAATTATGTCTTGATGAGCGTAACTAACTGTGTTTAAGTTTGTTCTCAATTGCACGTTTTGAGCTCTTATGTCAGTTGCAGATTCAATACGACTTCAGTGGACGTGAGGAGTTCATTCGAGCATTATTTATTAATGGTGATCCGACTGGATAAAAACAAGTCTTCCAGCAGCACTGTCCTTGAATCGACAAAAGAAATGCACTTTTGACGCCACTGATCTACATTTGGTACGATGGAAGTATTACTATTGACGTACAGCGTCGCATTATTGGCGTATATGTCTTCCGCTTATGGAGAATGTAACAATAAGACAGTTACTTCAGGGAAATCAATGAAAATTGTTCACGGAAAAACAGCCGACCATCCAGCTCAAAGTGAAAAGAAAGTGAGAAATGTGGCCGCTTGTACTCTTGAGTGCCAGGCTCACAATGCGTGTCAGTCAGCCAACGCATTCGTCTTGAATGATGGACAGATCAATTGCCAGATATTAACTTCTTCAGTTCCACCAGACAAGCTGATAAGAGCAGAGAACTCCTGGTACATCCTACCTGAGGTGAGATACAACAGTCTTAGAAACGCAGCTTCTGCCTGCTTCGTATGCCGTACATTGTTCTCAGCTCAGACACAACTCCATTGGGACTGAAGTGGTCCTTTCCAATCATTCTTTCCCAACGGCTTGGAAGGCAAGCAGAAAAAATGTGCTAGGTTTCCATTCTACAGCACTAATTGTTCAAACTTGTAGAAAACAAGAATACCAGTTTGTCTGCATTGAACGGTTTGTAACACCGAGCATCATCAAGTTTTAGTCAAAATGAATTCAAAAGGGATTATCATGCCTCCCCTGGAGAGCCATTGGATTTCATTTGAAATTGAAGACTCGAGGTTTTTAAATTTTTAATTCATATTCGGAGGAACTTCTGAACATTCATGCATTGACGAATTCATGAAGCGAAATATTGTTGAGCTTCAATCTGAGCCGCTGTGTTAACGGTAATTGAGAAACGGTGAAACATCTTGTTTCTAGACTTACGGTTACTATGGTAATCCGAGAGCCGATGATGTGGGCCGGAGCGTTGATTTATTTTGACTCATAGTTACTATGGTAACCGATGAGTCTGTGCATTGGACCGAAAGCATTGTTTTTTGACGCGTGTTGGCTACCATCGTAACCCGTGAGTGTATGCAGTACAGCGAAAGCTCCTAACTTTTTCGTTTTTTTCTTCTTGAGAAACATTCCTGGTAGTATACTGCCTTTCGATACAGGTAGCGTTGCAAGAAATGATATTCGAGTAACCTCGGTGTTGCAAATTGAACTCCTTAAGGTGTGAGTATGTTACTTACGGTCAGAAAAGCGGGAAAAACGGTTATGTCACCAGAAATTCGTCTGTCATAGCAACACGACCTCGTGGCGCGAAAACCATTTCCGCTTGTTATCACTATCAAACAGGCGCTACGAACATGTTGTACCTCGTCTTGCAAGGTTTTTCTTCAGTCTCACAGCAGCAAAACGATGGCAGAACTCAGCACAAAGAGAATTGATGGGAGCAAGTGACAAGTTGTTCGATAGCCGAGAATATTTTGAACTACATTTTTGAAGTCTTTGTCGTTTGCAACTTCCTATCACGTGGTTTTCGGTCATTGACGTTCAAGGTTTATAAATCCTTAACCAGCCTCTGTATTGCCCATATACTTGTTGTCTTTCAGAGAATTGTTCTTTCGAAGGAAATCAACATTATTCGAAATTCGTTTCCAAGTTTTATCTTTTGAAATTCAAAATCGAAATCGAAACTTTCTATTGTTAAAGCTTCCTTTTGTTGAGCCGCATCTATTGTTCTGGTTGAACGACGTCATCTTCTCGTAAGCGGACACCTGTCCTATGCAGACGATTATAAGTGGACCCTAGACTGTCCGCTTACGACAGGATAGACTGTTATTGTTTATTCTCAATTTCTGTCTAGTGGAGCAATAAACAGGCAGTTAACATCCAGCTGAGCGGTCTATTCGCAATGACGCCGTGTGTATCTTGCAGTTCATCCTTACAAAATCCACTATCGCAGTAGTATTCGTACCCTGACCACAGGCAACAGCTTGTTTTTCAAATTCGGATTTCTTTTTCTCGTTCAAAAACAAATGTACTCTTTAGTTGTGAACACTAATAGGTACATTGGAAATGTGCACTACTCAGGCGTGCATTGCCCAGGCCGCCTCAACTCTTTAGCAACAGCAATCAAAACTAATCACAAACCATTACAGCTAATATAAATGATTGTCTTATTTAACTCCAAATCATGCTGTTTCAGTTATAAGAAACATCGCAGGCTTGCTGTAAAAAATCTAGAAGGGGAGTTGATGTGTTGTATACGTATGCTCGTACGCACGGCTATTCTTGTTATTAGATCTACCATCAGAATCATAACCTGCCTTCTATTCCTACTTATTTTCTCATTACATCGATTTAAGTTGACTTAAGTTGAGTCATTTATTCGGATCTTGAACTTATTCCAGCTCCTCTCTACCAGGAAGTAGCACTTTGGGCAGGACATAAATATATTGCACTTGGCGTAGCTGGACTAACCTGGTTTCAGAACGGAATAGTGAATTAATGATTTGCACTTTGATTATTCTGAGTGTATAACGGACTGTTTATGCAAGGTATAGTGGTACTCTTACATTAGTTTCTATTAGTATTCTTATTACTCTATACTAGTATTATTGATCATTCTACATCGGAAACACGAAAGACAAGTAATAAGTCAATGAGAGAAGCGAAACAGTGTGTACGTGTGTCTGTTACAGGAATTAGATGCCAATGATTGTATGAGACTAAAGCATACTGCATACTCCTATTAACGTAAAATATGCCGATGGTTAACTGCATGAGACAGGTAAGTTCTTATCTAAACATCTTGCAATATCTGAATACGTGGTTTTCAAATAAATAATAATCATTTTAACATTATTTCAAAATATAAATTAGGTTCTTATCTATGAGTCTCGATGTCATAAATCGGCCAATGTAAACAAAGAAGCAGCTTTGTACATTACGTTTCTGGTTCTTACACAACTTTTAGTTTGACAGCGTTTATGGTCTTCTGTCGATTCCATCATTGGTCATCTGTAGCTTGATGACGCGAAATGTGTGTCAATATCATTTGGGATCGTCTTTGTTGCTTTTAAACAGATAAGACCCCCCAGCGACTGCTTCGAGGCGATCAGTGCTTGTCGGAATGAAAGTGGAATTTATAATTTGCTGTTTCCGAATCATTTGATGAATAATGTCTATTGTGACCAAGACACATATGGAAAAGGTAATTAATACCGTAATAAAACACAATGCTTGTTATGTTATTCTATGTCGTCTAAAACTAAAGGATTGCAAGGATAGCTGTCTGCAGGATCTCGTTATTCCTAGTTGGTAGCCATGTCAAAGCTACATCATAGAATGCTGGAGGCCTATAGGTTTTAATTGCTTACTAGCATAAGGTAACATAACAATACTCAAGTTATAGTTTGCCATAAAATCTTTTGGCATGGAAGGATCACCACGCTGCATTTAACATCTTTATAATAAACAAATTGGATAGTGATCGAGTATACATCGATTATAGATTGGAAAAAGGATGGTTATGAATTCAAGAACAACATTTCTCATTTCAAGAACTATTATTCTTTAATTCTAGTGAATTTAATAAATACTTGTCCACGCTGTAAGACATAAAATACTAAGCCTCGTATGAATATTGCCATTGTTCCTCTCCAGACCAAATCTTCTGTTAAGAAATTGCTACTTAATGCAAGAATACAGTTCTTGTCTAGATAATATTTTTAAGTGTAGAAGAAATGTATGGGCGATTCCATTGTGCGACGCCTCTTTCATCTGCTTCCGTGTGCTTTGCCGTGGGTATGTGGCTTTATGGAGGAATGTCCAATAGCATACACACGTAGAATGTACCAAGTGATACACTGAAACTACATAGAAAATTATACATAAAATGTTGGCATCAAACTAACATACGAAAGGGCGTATCTTTAACAGCTTCCGTTAACATAAGTGCAAAGTTTTGCAGGTTGCAATGTCCTCGGCTGACCAATTTTAACTGGGAACAACACAGCTGAAATATTAATAATGGCGACAGTTACTTTTGGCAGGGTCCACTGTGTAGTTTAAGCTGCGACTTAGTGTGGCAAGAGTCTTCAATGTGATGTCACACGACAATTTCATGTCAACGCAACTGTTCACAGTCTTATAGAAAAACAGATGGCGAAGTAGAGTCGTTGTAGTTGCAATGACTCTATGTTGAGGTAGAGTATTCGTTCTTCAAAGCTTGTTATAGAATCGTGTAGCCGTCTTTGCTAGCGATATCCAGATAGATAGAGTGACCCACTATAGCGCATGGATAGGGCAAGGCCACCAGATCACAATCGTCAGATCACGTGGAACCAGGACCATTAACATCAGTCTCGCGTGGCGAGCTCCGTTGGGTAGGAGTCTGAGCACGACTCCACCCAGACTAGCCCTGTTGCTAGATTTCGTACTACGATATTTGTCCGGCCTATAACTGTCAAGAAATGTTACTTAGTTTAAATAATCATGCTATCCTGTTCTACACAAACCTATACATTAACGTTCCTAAGAGATATAATATAAGAACAGATTTCAATAATTCCTTTACTATGCCGTTATCTTGAACTATTGTTACAAGATTGGCTGATGATATTGCGTCGAATGGATGGCAGCGTTAACTTCTATAGAGATTGGGCAAGTTACAAGGAGGGTTTTGGCAGCCTCACAGGAGAGTTCTGGCTTGGACTTGATAAAATCCACTCTCTCGTCACTGGTGGTATGAACACTCTGCGATTTGACTTCTGGGACGACCAGGACCACATCTATGCCATTTATACTGGTTTGACGATCGCCAATGAAGATGACTACTACAGGATCGATTGGAATGCCTTCGAAGGTAAGTTGAGATGGTATCAAATTCGCATTACAATATGTGCTGCAAAATGCCATAGCCTAAAGTATATAGCGAAATCATACTTATTCATAGCTATAATAGTAACAAATCATCCACGCAAAAGATGCCAGCTAGCAATATCCTCTACAGGACTCAGGTCTGCTCTTCTGAAGTGTGATCTTGGGATTAATCGAAACCAAGTTGCTACTTGGGAGGTATCTTCTCCAATAAACTCATCGTGAAGTCACATCTTCGATTTTGGATATTATGTTTACAGTTTATGTTTGATTTTTGATTTGAATTCTTTGTCATAACATCAGTATAAAATGTTTGACAGGCAAGCACAGGAAAGTAAACTAACTTACACTGACGTGCAGCCTAAAAGCAGTAGCATTTACAAAATAGGGATAATTCAACAGGTTTTAAACGATTTCTAAAATTGTCCAACGAGGGAGAGCTTATGGTTTCTTCGGGGAGACTATTCCCTATCGGAATGACACGATTGCTAAACGAATTAAGTACAGTATTATTTACAGGGATTATGTGTGGCTTGAATTTCTTCGAGTTTCCGCNAGCTGCGACTTAGTGTGGCAAGAGTCTTCAATGTGATGTCACACGACAATTTCATGTCAACGCAACTCTTCAAAGTCTTATAGAAAAAGCAGATGGCGAAATAGAGTCGTCGTAGTTGCAATGACTCTATGTCGAGGTAGAGTAATCGTTCTTCAT
>OFHS01003806.1:0-15711 GCA_900245855.1 Calvadosia cruxmelitensis | reverse complement strand
CTTAGGTAAAATCTCCTGAATAATTACATTTATTGTGTCATCATGCAAAATGCTCCTCAAGCCCAACGACATAAAAACACCTATGAAGTCTTCCTGCAGACAACAAATCTCAAACGACACATAAATAGCAATTCCCACAGGCCGTTACAGAGCAAATCCAGTTAAGTAAAATATTTTTATAGATTTATGGAGTTTATCGTGATATTGTATTCGTTTATATTATATTTATTCGGTGTCATAAGCGGCGAGAATATTTTCTCTAATTTTACTTTCTGAGGAAATTTTTTTTAAAATTTTCCTCATGTTTATCATTCTAAAGGATTACTTATGAAAGCTATAATTCTCGGAAGTCACAATTTCATTGGAGCACAAATTTTACAGGAATGCGTTCAAAGCAATGTTTTTAAAAAAATTATTGCCATTGATTCAGAAGCTTCTCCAATAAGACACCAAAATGTTATTCAGATCTGTTCTGGAGGAAAAATGAATTTCAAAATGTTTCAGCAAGAATTTCGCGATGCGGATATTTGTTTTTATTGCCTAGGAGCACCTGCCCATATTACCCATTGGCCTTTTAAAGGCTTTCATGAAAAAAATTTAGGATATTTAAAAAAACTTATGGCGGTGCTTAATGGCCTAAATACGCAAATGTCATTTTGCTTCTTTAGTACTCAAGAAACCAATATTAAAGAAATCACCTTAAATCCAGCAGCCCCTGTGAGGAACGCGGCTGAAAATATCGTACGAAATTCTCGGGTGCGATCTCAGTACATATTTCGTCCAGGGTACATTATTCAAGATCGTTCCAACAAACCCATAAATCCTTTATTTTGGCCTTACCATATTTTTCAGGGAATCAATGCCCAACTATTTTCTGATCCGAGTTTAAATATCTCACAGGTGGCCAAAGCCATGTTAGCCGCTCCATTACACGAAGAACCCTCTAGAATTTTTGAAAAGAAAGATATACAAAGCATGGCGAAAAAAACACTGCCTCCTGTTGCAGAGGCATTTGAGCAGGCTTCGTAAACCAGATTTGATTATGAGTAATTGATTTTTAATCCTAACTTCTGGCAGCTAAATTGAACCATGTGTTTTTCGTTCTGTAAAAGCCTGGAGGCTAGGGGGGTAAGCCCAGTAATGGAGTAGGTTTAATTTAAACCTTTCTGGATCTGAAATCCAAATTTTGCCAATGTATTTGGTCCCACCTGCTAAATGTCTTGAATTGTAGGCATCAACAAAGTTTGAAAGATGATTTTTCAGTTTCTCGTGGGCTTCAGAGTGTTCGCGTTTCACGGTTGAATTTTCAAAATCTGGTTCGCCCATTGCTAAGGGCAGGCGATCTTCGTCAAGCGAAGCTCAAATTCATGTTTTCTACAAACCCAGTTAAAGAGGCCTTTCAACGCCGAAGTCCCCTATTGTTGAACTCAATACCATTATCAGCATTGTTTTATGCCACGACTGTTTTTATAGGAGCAGGGCGTTCTTTGACGGGAAGGTGGAGCAGTGCTGATAAAAGACCAACCCCGACGCCAATCCACCAAACGGTTTCGTAATTACCAAAGATATCATACATCTTCCCACCGAGCCAAACACCGAAAAAACTTCCAAGCTGATGACTAAAAAACACAATTCCGTAAAGCGTTCCCATGTAACGTATACCGTAAATATAACCGACTAAACCGCTTGTGAGAGGGATCGTCGCCAGCCAGAGTGAACCCATCCCGAGTGAGAAAAGAATAACGGAGGCAGGGGTAATCGGCATGATAATAAATAAGGCGGAAATGATAGTTCGACCGAAGTAGATCAGAGCTAAAAGGTATTTTCGGGAAAATCGTTGCCCGAGCCACCCAGCTAAAATGGTTCCCGCGATGTTGGTCGATCCGATCAAAGCAATAGAAAAGGCTCCAAGGGAGGCACTATTGTGAATGCCAATTTGGCTTAAAATACCAGACGGATCAATTTGTGCCCCAATTTCCGTAATCATTGCAGGAAAATGTGCGGTAACAAACGCCAGCTGATAACCGCATGAAAAAAATCCAAAGAAAATCAAAGCGTAATTAGGGTCGCGCAGAGCACGAAGAAGCGCTTGATTCATGCTTTCTTGAACCTGCTCTTTTTTAATTGGAGCAGTTTGTCGCATGAATGAGAGGAAAAACAAAGAAGCGAGGATACAAACCGCAAAAATGATAAAAACCTGCTGCCAAGGAATAAATTGCAACAAAAAATTCGCCACGGGTGGCCCGATCACTTGTCCAGCGGAACCAGCGGCCGTAGCTATCCCCAAAGCCATAGAACGTTTAGATTCAGACGTGGCTCTACCTACCATAGCGAGAATAACACCAAAACCCGTCCCTGCTATTCCACATCCCACGAGAATTTCTAAAAATTGATGCGCCCCTGGAGTTATGGCGTGTGCCGAAAGCGCCAAACCCAAAGCGTAACAAAACACTCCTAAAATAATGGCTTTCCGATCACCGAAGCGTTCAGCCATAGCACCGAATAAGGGTTGACCAATCCCCCAAGCTAAATTTTGGATGGCAATGGCTAAGGAAAACTCCGTTCGTGGCCAATCAAATTCGGAAGCAATCGGAATTTGAAAAACACCAAAAGTGGCACGTATACCAAAGCTAATTACCAAAATCAAACATCCCCCAATCAAGATAGGGGTCATTATCGGAGCTTCTTTTGCTTGAGACATTTTGAGGTGCAAAATAGTATGATCTTATTTTTAATGTACCCTACGACCAGTAAGAAAAACGACTCTTTGCAATGTAAACCAAGAATTAAATTTAGCTTTTTGAGCAACCTTAAGTTTTCACTTCGACAGCCCGTTTGCAGTAAAACTCAAATTTGAGATTTCAATATCAAAACTAAATAGTCTCACAAAATCTCTAAAATCGCCTCTGCAATTCTTGAACATGGTCTTAAAACGGAATTTATTTCATTTGATGCTCGGCACAACCCTCCAACCGACAAAAAACCGTCAAAACAACCCTACTCTCAACCATTAAGGAGGGTAAAATAACTCGTAATCAACTTTCGATAGACTTTTCTTGACGTTTGATTTCGTTTCTTCATTAAAAACGAAATCTTTAAAGGCATGAATAATATCTCGACGATACAGCCTGTCGGCGTAGTGCAGTTTCAGTATGAACTTCAAATATTTCTCGTCAAGAGTAAACTGATAATAGCCCCAAGCCGCCTTAGCTCTTACCCTATCATTTTTGGCGTATCTAAAGGCGAAGAAGAAAAATTCTTTGATTAAGCTAGATTCCGCGGTTGCGTTGTCTTCTAAATAAGTCAAAAGACCATTTAAAGCCCACATTTTTATCAACCAACTTCTTCGCTTTCGGTATAAATTGAACAGGATCGGAACGTGTTCGGTTTTTTTTCGTTTGCCAATGAATTCAGTACCGCTATAACCACCAATTCATCTCGTTTATGGGCCAAAGGCACGATCTTCTCGTATAAAATATCTGGATCTTTTTCGTAATCACCCAGACAGTCTACTATGGCCACGGTGAAAAGACCATCATTATGCTTTTCTATATCGTTCAGAATTAACATAAAAAAATCTTCACCTATTTCTACTTCGTTTAAATGCAAAGATTCAAGGATAGATGCTTTGACCAAAATATTTTTCGCGTTTTTGTATATATGCACAAAGGTCGGGGTAAAAAATTTAAAATAGTCCCAGTCAGAATCCGATAAAAATCATAATAATTCTGTTAATAATTTTATTCTCCTGCGTTTAAACAGCAGATTCAAGGCTTGGTCAATTTCCTCAGTTGAGAAGTATTCGAGTAATTCCGAGCAAGCCTCGGTGTACTCTTTATTCGAGCTTTTTTCCAAGAAACTCGACATTCGCTCCCATAGATTTGATGTCATTTTCTTTTTTTATTTTGGTTTTCTTTCTGATTGGAATTTCCTTTGCTCTTCCGTAGTTAATTTTTTATTTTTAGCCTGTTCTTTAACCTCTTTGTCAGATAGGCCCTCGAATTCAGTGTATCTCTTATTTTGCTTTGATCTGGATTCAAAAAAATCCCCGATAATATCCAAAACGCTTATGGCTGCTTTATTCATCGCCGCTTTGTACCCAGGCGTTTGCGTAATGACTGTCGCTGCGGCCAAGACACCTATACCCACTGCCACAGTAGCGGTACAAACGGCCAATCCCAAAGGATCCGTCCATCTCAGCGGATTATTCGAAACGTAGCCTCTTTGGAATTGTTGGGGCGGGTCGTCCAGAAGCATTTCGAAAGTCAAGCCCGTTTGCTTGACGATGGCTATGTCTGGCTTCTTCAGGGAGTTGCAGTTCGGCCAGGTTATATGGGTCGTTTTGGTTTAAAAGCGACAGGTTCGGGTCATATTGTCTCGCGTTTAAGTGGATCAAGCCCGCGAGGATGTCTTGTTTTCCTCCCGTGTAAAGCATCGGGACTATGCGACGCCCCAAGGCACTCTCTGGAACTCTCGGACGGGTTATGTCAAAACGATTGATCCCATGCGATCTGGAGACCAAACCTCCCCTCAATCGCCGTATTCAAAACGAGCGATGGTGTTTCCTTGCTCGTCGCTCACGGCTCTCGTGGAGTTTAATACATCTTGATGAAACTACAACTCGTCGTATTCAGAGGCGACCGTTCTGGATTATGCAGTTCTGGGCGGTTTTGGATGTTCGTCAAGATTTGCTTGAGCAACGTCCCGTAAGGCAAGCCGTCTTCATTTGGCGACCATTCAAGTTGGCGAAACACAGAGCCCTCCGTATCATACTCGCGGTACTCTCTCCTTTCGTCAAAAAGACTGATCGATTCAAAATCGGCCATGGTTCCACCAGTTCTCGAGGTTTTGATCCGACGATCCAAAGCGTCGTAGGCGTATTGGTATTCAACCCCCGAGCTCAATTTAATTTTGGTCAAACGATTGAGAGAATCATACTGGTGACTCTTGGAAATCTCTTCGCTATTTGGACGAACTTTCTTATGCCAATATTCTTTGGTGAGGTTGCCGTTTTGGTCGTGTTGGTAACTCGCGAAACGGTTCTCGTTGCCCGTTTTTTCGATTCTCGTTTGGTGCAACGCTAAGCGGTCGGAACGATCGTAACCGTAAAAAGTCACGGTTTCATTTGTCAAAGTCGCTTTTCGGTTGCCGTTCTTGTCGTACAAGTAAAACGCAGCCCAAAGCGTTTCATGTTCGTTGTCGAAATCGAAAAAAGGAGCCATAGCTGCACTGAGCGTTTGCTCAGTAAGGAGTAATTCTCTTTCGAACTGCAAAAATTCGATAGCTGCTGGAAGCGGGCGATCTTGATAACGGTTCAAAAAACCAAGATCCAAGGGCCGAAAACTCCCAGTTTTCCTTTGGCGCATTTCTCCGATCACCCGCCCAGAAGCGTCATAAAACCGTAAATCACGTGTCCCGTTTGACCTCGCCGTCACAATTTTTCGACCCAAAGCGTCTCTGATAAAATCCACCCGATTTTCTCCCATTTGAACTCCCGCAATGAGACTCGCTTTGTCCCTGAAATACCGAGTTGTCTGATTCGGGAGAATTACTCAAAGAAACACGCAGGCCGTCTTCATCGTACCTGATTGAAACGTTTTGCCCAATCGTTTCATTGATAATCTTTGTTTTTCTTTCAGCCGCGTCGTACTGGTAGGATTCTTCATAATCAGGGCTTGAAATTCGGACCAAGAGATTTCTTGAATCCCAAAGGTACTTCTCTATTTTCCCATCAAAAGAACGTTCTTTGAGTTTACCGTTAGGGAAATAATCGTACAAGATTTCTTGATCACTCGGGGTTGTTTTTTTGATCAATTGTCCAGCAGCATTAATAGTCATAGCGTGTTGTGTTCAAAAGAGCGTCTTGATGGGCGATCAATCGCCCCGCCGCGTTTCTCAAAAAAATCTCTTGATTTCCAGAAGGATCGATTGTTTTGGCAATACGCCCCAAAGCATCGAATTCGTAATTCGTTTCGTTTCCCAAAGCGTCGATTTGTTTCACGACTTCCCCGAATTCATTTCGAAGGAAAAGGGTCTCCCTTTTAAGAGGATTAATTTTTTTGACGAGATTCCCCAAAGGTCATATTCAAACCGCGTCTCTCTTCCCTCTGGAGTGTGATTTCTATATCAAAACCTACGAGTTAAATCGGAACTATTCATCCCCGTTAAAGTGGCGTTATAACTGGTGTTGATGTGTCGGAGGCGATTACCATGGTGTGATTGCGTGGGACTGTGTTCCATCGTTCTTTGTTACTGTCTAAGGGCTCGGAAACAATGATCCAACCGCCGTGCTCCCAATTGTAGCACAGCGACGGAGCATGACTATCGCTGGCGTAACGCACAACATAGACCTGCTCTCCATTCGAGTAGGTCGTGGTAAAGCGGAACGGCTCGGTGATTTGTGCCTCCCGCATAAGCTTTTCAACCGACGAGATGAGACTCTTAATGGCACCATGGAATGTTTGCTCGGCCAGTAGCGATACCAGATACAAAAACAGAACCTCGCTATCGGTCGAACCAAGCCGATTGAGGTATAGAGCATCTGGAATAAGATTTTCAAGTTGCCGGCGTATAGTGCTGTATCCACCAACCTGGCCATTATGGGCAAACATCTCCCTACCATTGATAAAAGGATGGCAGTTCGTGCGGCTTATCGTTGTATCCGTTGCAGAACGCACATGTACCATGAATAACCTTGATTGAACGTGTCGCGATAAACTCAGCAAATTCTCGTCGCTCCATGCTGGCAAAATATCTCGGAATCGGCCTGGCTCTGGCTGATCGGCGTACCACCCAAAGCCAAAACCATCCGCGTTGACCTCAGTCTTGGCTTTGCGGGCGTGGTGCGATTGCTCTATCAGAGAATATTCTTCCTCGTATAGAAAATGATACAGCGTTATTGGCTTACCTAAATAACTTAACCATCTACACATATGTAAGGGTTCCTCTTGATTGTTTGTGGGCTCTTCCTGAGTGCAACGCGTGTCATGGATCTAGCAAGGGCAACCGCCTAGCCCCCCAACCTATAAGACAATCGCGAATTTTGCAAGTACTAATAATGAAATAAGCGGTGCTCCAGCCTTCGTCTCTCCATCCAAGCGAATTAGCGCTTCAAAACTGGTCACGATCAATCCAATTATTTTTTGCGGAAAGAGTAATTATTTTTTAGAACGAGATAAACCTAATATCCGCTAGGACGAAAACTGTTTTTCGTCTTTTCGACTCCCGAGTCAAAAAATTCACTTTAAAACAGCAACAAACTCGACACATGTTTAGAAAATCTGTCCTTAATAATTCTGCCAGAATTTCCTCTTTTTCAACTGAAGTTGAGAAAGGGGATTCTATTTTTTACGGGAGATCTGGTTGTCGGTAAGAAATCGTTTTTTTCTTGAGGAATTCTATCATCAAGCGGACTTTGTTGGGTAAGAAGTTACCGCCCGGGTAAATAATCCACAGTTTTTTTTCTGGAATCGGGACTTCTATTTGATAGTCGCTAAGCAATCGGCGGCACCGATTTTTTTCAATTTCTCGGTCAACGACCCAATGAGATAACAAAGCTGGGCCTAAGCTGTCAAGCATGGCACTTTTGAGAGAAATCGTATCAGAGATCAGGATTTTACTGTTGATCACTATTTCTGTTTCTCTGCCATCTGCATCGGTAAATTTATGGGGAACTTGATAGCTTGGTTCGGGATAAGAAAGGAGATCATGGTGATACAGGTCTTCAGGCTCGACAATCGATTTTTTATTGCACAAGTACTGTTCGGTAGCACAAAGACGGTATTGAGTATCAAAGAGTTTTGTAGCGATATAATCTCCTTTGACTTGAGGTGCCATCCGTATAGCTAGGTCTAGGCGTTCGGCAATCAAGTTGAGGGGGGTGTTGGTCAATTTTAATACGAGTCGCAAGTCAGGATAAAGTTGGGCGAATTCTCCCAATAAGGGGACGATGCAGGCCTGTCCGAAACTTATGGGAGCGGTGAAACGAATAGTTCCTCCAGTGCCTGAACCGAGAGCGACCGAATCGTTTTTGGCCTGTTCGAGTTGGTAAAGAATTGATTCGGCACGCTCCAAAAATATGGATCCAGCTTCAGTCAGGGAAATTTGTCGTGTGTTGCGTTGAAAGAGGCGTACGCCGATTTCGCTCTCTAGCCGGGCGATACTTCTGGAAACGGCTGAGGCGTCAAGATCCAGTTCTCGAGCCGCTGCACCAAAACCTTCGCTTTGAGCTACTTTGGCAAAGATTTCCAAACTTTCTATTTTCATAAAACAAACGAATTTTTGATGAGGTGAGATTCATGCAAAAAGTACATGAATAACTGACAAATATTCTATTTCTTTGTCAAATCAAAAGAGTATATTCTGCTGGTAATTCTCTCGACTGCTGTTGTTATATATTTGTCCACCATTTTGTAAGAGGATTTTTTATGAATATTTTAAGAAAACCACTTCCCCTTCCTCGCCAAAAGCCTCAGGGGTATCTTTGTTTAAAAAACGAACCGATTTTTAATCCAGCGAAGCACCTGCAATTAGAAAAACCAGAGAACTATTTGACATTGCGTGATTTTGGATATGACGAGGCTACTTGCCAAAGCTCTCCATCTCAGTTAGCAGTAACCGCTCCCTTTCGTATCCTTTCGGATGAGGGGATGGCGATTGTTTATGAGCTTTGCAAACAAATGGAAAACAATAAGAACGATCCCACAGGAACGGGCGTTAATCGTGTGAGTTCTTACGTTCGCGGAGTAGGGTATCGTTCTCATTTTATGCATGAACTTTGGTCTTGTTCAGAAATCACTAATTTCATCAGTGATTTGTCGGGCGTGCCTTTAGGAATTCATTCGGTCCCTGCTATGGCATGCAGTATTAACTACGCTCCAAAAGATCTAGAAAAGGCTGTAGATAATTGGCATGTTGATTCTGTTCCTTTTGACATAGTGATTTTAGCCGTTGATCCTTCCACTTTAAAAGGAGGAGAATTTCAATATTTCAAGGGTACCAAAGAAGAGGGAGAACGAATACTTGGCGTTAAGGCCGAAGAAGGAGCGAAAACTGACTTACCTCACGATCGAGTGGTGAGTCAGGCTTTTCCAGCAGCGGGGTATGGATTTTTGCAACAGGGGAATTTAGTTTTTCATCGGGCGTGCAAACTTTTGGAAAAAACGGAGCGAATTACCATCATCCCTTGTTATAATGTTTTGGATTCAAAAAAGCATGATGCAACGAATTATTCCATGATGATGAAATGGAGCGATCAGGGTCTGTTAACCGAACTGGCAAGACATGAAGCTTGGATTTCTGTCGGTAAATTGGAAAATATGATCCACGAAATTGATTTGGAAGCGAGCAAACTCGAAATCGCCGAACAAATCGACACCGCTTTGGGGCGTTTAAACGACTATTCTGCGAAATTACGGCAAATGGAAAATTAACATGCCTCCCCAAAAAATACTGGTGACTGGCAGCGGTGGCTGTATTGGAGCTTGGGTCGTGAAACTCTTGCTTGAAGCAGGAAAAACTCCAATTGCTTTTGATCTTTCCTCAGATCGACGCCGCGCCGAATTACTCTTAGGGAAAGAAACCGCCACGAGTTTGATCTGGGAAACTGGAGATATTGCCTCGCAAAAAGATGTTTTCGCAGTGGTAGAAAAGCATAACCCTCAAGCAATCATTCATTTGGCGGCTTTGCAGGTTCCTTTTTGTAAGGCGGATCCATCCCTTGGCGCTCAGGTCAACGTGGTTGGTTCGATCAATATATTTGAAGCGGCGGCTCAACATGAGATTACGCGTGTGGCCTATGCTGGTTCGGTTGCGGTTCGTGGCATGTTAGATGAGGGGCCTTGGTTAAAGACGCTTTATGGGGCTTACAAAGTTTGCAATGAACAAACGGCGAAGGTTTATTTTATCGATCGCGGGGTTCCAAGCATCGGCATTCGTCCAAGCGTGGTTTATGGACTCGCTCGTGATCAAGGCATGAGTGCTCTGCCTACTTTGGCGATCTTGGCCGCTTGCCTGAAACGCCCCTTTCAAATACCTTTTTGTGGTGAAGTCGGGTTTGTTTATGCTGAGGAAGTTGCCTCCGCTTTTATTCAAGCCATTTCAGTCGAGCAAACTAACGCAGAGGTTTTTGACCTAAACGGCATTTGCTGTCGTGTTGAAGATTTTGTTTCCCTCATTCATGAGCTGACTCCCAGAGCGCACATTGAAGTTACAGGAAAGCCTTTGCCCTTTCCTGCTCATATGAAAAATACAGCCCTCATCGAAAGAATAGGTTCTTTTCGGCAGCCTTCGATCCGTGAAGGCATAGAAAAAACGATGCAGCTTTTTCGTCCTCTTATTTCTCAAGGGTATTTTTCAGATAAAGATCTTCAATAATCATTTTACGAACAATTTTATGAAACTGGTCCGTTATGGAGAAAAAGGGCAGGAAAAACCAGGGTTTATTGATGAAAACGGAATGGTGCGCAACGCCGAATCTATCGTTTCTGATTGGACTGGGGCAACCATTACGCCTGAAAACATTGAAAAACTGCAACAAACTTATACAAGCTCTTTTCCAGCTGTACAGGAACCTGGGCGATTAGGAACCCCTTTGAATCAAATTGGGCAAGTTATCGGAATTGGATTAAATTATAAAGATCATGCCGCAGAAGCGGGATTGCCTTTACCGACCGATCCGATTGTTTTTATGAAAGCGGTTTCGGCGATTAATGGTCCAAATGACGATATTGTTTTACCGCCTGATTATGAAACCGTTGATTGGGAAGTTGAGCTAGCAGTGGTGATCGGTAAAGAGGCTAAACGTGTTTCCGTGAAGGAAGCCCCGTCTTATATAGCTGGTTACATGATCGCGAACGATCTTTCAGATCGTACACGGCAATTAGAACGAGGAACTCAATGGACAAAAGGCAAAAGTTCGGAGACTTTTTGCCCATTTGGACCTTGGTTAGTCACGGCAGATGAAATTGCCGATCCACAGAATTTGGATTTACAACTTTGGCGCAATGATCTTCTGATGCAAAAGAGTAATTCTTGTGAAATGGCCTTTTCCGTTTATGAATTGGTGAGTCGCCTTTCCTTTTACCTAACTTTAAAACCAGGAGAGACTTTGATCACGGGGACTCCGCCTGGGGTTGCTTACGGCATGCCAAACAAGCCTTATTTGCGAGATGGCGATCGATTACGTCTTTTTATTTCAGGACTGGGAGAGCAAAACGCTCGTGTTATCCAAGAAAAATAATGTTGAAGCATAAAATCGCAATCGTCACTGGCGGAGCACAAAACATTGGTTTAGCAATCGTCAAAAAATTCATCGAAAACCAAGCAAAGGTCATCATCGCGGACCTCAACCCACCATCAAAATCAATTCAAGGGGGAAATTATCATCATCTTGATGTCACCGACGAAGAGAGCGTTAAAGCTCTCTATATTTTTGTTAAAAATGAGTACGGATCTTTAGATATTTTGGTCAATAACGCGGGGATCTCTATCGAAAAAGAAATGGCGGAAACCGAACTGACCGAATGGGAAAAAGTGATGGCGGTGAACGTAACAGGAGTCTTTTTGTGTAGTAAACATGCCGTACGGTTTTTCCGGCAACAAGCAAAACCGCAAGGAGTAATCGTCAATATTGGTTCAATTGAGGGATTAGGTGCCAACCCCGCTCATGCGGCTTATGGAGCTTCAAAAGGTGCGGTGCACAGTTTAACACGTAATATAGCCATTGATCATGGTAAGGACGGGATTCGTTGTAACGCCGTTGCCCCTGGTTGGATTAACACCCCGTTCAATACTGAATTTGTGAATAAATTTCCCGACCCAGCAAACGCCTTAAAGCAAATTCAAGCTTTGCACCCTCAAAGTTTTTGGGGTATGCCAAGTGACGTGGGGGAATTAGCGGTTTGGCTTTCTTCGGAACACTCACGTTTTGTTAACGGGCAGATTATTTCTCTTGACGGTGCTCGTACGGCAAAACTGCCATTACCAGCTTTATAAAAAGCTCTTAAACTGAGGCGTCTCGACGAACTGTTTTTCATTTTAAAAAAATAACTATGGATAAAAATATCGGGAAAAGAGATTTACAAGGGAAAACCGTTGTGATCACTGGATCTGGTGACGGGCTAGGGAAAAGCACAGCCTTTATTTTTGCTCATGAAGGCGTGCGTTTGGTTTTATCTGGTCGCTCAGTAGAAAAACTGGAGCAAACCGCACAAAAAATTAGAGCCTTGGGAGTACAAGTCACCTTTCTAGCGGGAGATATCAGAAAAGAAAATTTTTGTGAAGCCTTGATAGAATTTGCCATTGAGCGTTTCGGGCGTCTTGATATTCTGATTAATAATGCTGGGACTATTGATCGCGAGCCGCTGATCAGCGTTACTTCGGATGAATGGAAACGCGTGATGGAAACCAATTTAGATGCCGTCTTTTATCTCTGTCGAGCCGCAATCCCATTGATGCCCAAGGGCAGCTCTATTATTAACGTCGGTTCGACTCTGTCTTCCGTTGGGGCGGCTCATTTAGTCTCGTATTGTGCGAGTAAAGGAGCTATAGCCCTTTTCACTAAAGCCTTGGCTTTGGAATTGGCAGAAAAAGAAATTACGGTTAACGCGATAGCACCAGGTTCCATGAATACGCCCATGCTGATAGCAGAACTTCGAGAAAGCGAAACCGCACAAATAGCCACAGAAAATAATCGCCGTTCAATTCCGCAAGGCCGCATACCCGAATCCGAAGAAGTGGCGAGAGCCATGCTCTTCCTCGCTCAAGAAACTCATATGAGTGGCTCTATTCTTTCCATAGACGGCGGCTATACCGCACAATAATTCAGCACTCGATTATTCATTTTTTTTAGTGCAAGCTCTCCCCAATTCAAAAAAACACTCATTTGGTAAAAAACAGGAATTTAAAATTGAGGCAATCCTTGCCGTTTCAACTACAATCCTAGACTCAACCCCACCGTAATAAATGCTCTTTTTCGGAAAATCCGTTTTGACGCTGGCTTGGTTTTTTTATGGTTACCCGTTTTATTTCTTCTTCACCGCTCCAAGAAAATTACCCGATATAAAAATCATACCATGCTGGGCTTATTTATTTTTGCGATTGATTCGACCATGTCTGGATCGAGGAATTTCATCAAAATTCTACGCATAAAAAATTACAGAAAAATTGTTCTTTCTTGTGTTATCCTAAATCTTTACCGACAAAACATCCTTTTTTTCCCAATAAGTGTGGCTTTTTTGCAATTCTCTTCTAGGATAGACCAATCCACCGAGTTCATAACTTAGACTTCCCATTTTTGTTTTACCTTTAATTTTTTTACATGCAGAACGAATCTCTCCCCGAATCAACCCCTGGATCAGTTCCAGCGCAATTTTCTTCTTTAGGTCTTTCTCAGCCATTACTTGATGCTCTTGAGACTATTGGCTATGAAACCCCATCTCCCATTCAGAAAGAATGCATCGAATATATGCTGCAAGGCAACGATGTTATTGGCCAGGCCCAAACGGGCACGGGTAAAACAGCGGCCTTTGCTTTACCCCTGTTAAATCAACTGGTCATCAGCGACCAGTTCACGCAAATTCTGATTTTAACCCCAACCCGAGAACTCGCAATTCAAGTCTCAGAAGCGACTCAAAGCTATGGACGCAATCTCAAAGGTTTGAAAATATTGCCGATTTATGGCGGGCAATCATATGAAATTCAATTGCGCGGCCTTAAAAACAGAGTGCATGCAGTAGTCGGTACTCCAGGGAGAGTCATCGATCACATCAAACGCGGAACGTTGAAAATCGATCGGTTGCGAGCTCTTGTTCTCGACGAAGCGGATGAAATGCTACGGATGGGATTTATCGACGACGTGCAATGGATTATGGAACATACCCCGAGTGAACGCCAAATTGCCCTTTTTTCAGCAACCATGCCTATGGTCATTCGTAAAGTTGCTGAAAAATTTTTAAACAAACCGCGTATCATCAAAGTTCAATCAAAAACCACAAGTGCTATTACCATTCGCCAGCGCTATTGGCGCGTGAGTGGCCTGCATAAACTTGATGCTTTAACGCGTTTACTTGAAGCGGAAACATTCGACGGGATACTTATTTTTACTCGAACAAAAACAGCAACCGTTGAATTAGCAGACAAACTCTCCGCCCGCGGTTTTCGTGCCGAAGCTATCAATGGTGATATGGCACAGAAACAACGTGAATATATGGTGAAAAAAATTAAAAATGGAGAGACCGATCTTCTCGTGGCAACCGATGTTGCCGCTCGTGGACTTGATGTCGAAAGGATCTCCCACGTCATTAATTATGATATTCCTGGCGACCCAGAATCCTACGTTCATCGCATAGGGAGAACTGGACGTGCTGGACGGAGCGGAGAAGCCATCATTTTCGTTTCTCCCCGAGAAATGAAAATGCTTAAAATGATCGAACAAGTCTGCGGTCAAAAGATCGAACCGATGATCATGCCAAAAATTGCAGATATTAACAATAAACGTATTTCCAATTTTAAACAAAAGATAAGCGATACTTTGGGCGGAGAAGATCTCAATCTCTATAAACAAATTATTCAAGACTACAAAAACGAAACGAATGAAGACAGCTTGAACATTGCCGCGGCCCTATTTCATATCAGCCAAAGCAAAATGCCGCTATTACTCGAAGGCAACGATCCTGATCCGACCCAAGATTTCGAAAGTGATGACAGAAAAACGGGGGGACGCAAACGTCGCAGTAAATCTAAAATTCTGGCCCGAATTAATATGGGAAAAAATGATAAAATCAGCGTGAAGGATATTTTGGATATAGTCGTCAATACGGCAAATACGCAAAGGCATCTGATCGGCAATATCACTATCCAGAAAAGTTACACCGTCGTAGAACTCCCAGCCGACTCTCCCAAACATATCCTCGAAAAACTTGAACGTTTACGTGCTTCAGGCTTTACACCTTTCTCAGATTCTAAGCCCAAGAAAAAGTTCCCCGGCGAACGAGGAAAATCCTTTAGCGCTAAGAAAAAATTTGAAAAAAAATAATCAATAAGGTGAGATTGGAGTGTCCTTCTCTCTACATTGTTGGAAAGAATATTCACTGTGTAGAAAAGAGTTGACTTGAAAGCTTCTTGGAATAACTTTTTTATTTGCTCTCTTGATGTTTGATTTGTTTCTGGATACTTCAAAGGCGTTTTTTTACGTTACGGCCACAATCGGATGAAACGAAAAAGTTAAGAGAATTTTTTGCTTCTCTTGCGGTAAAAATTATCGGAAATTCCAAAAATTCTGTGAGGCGTTCGGACATTTCGATGGCTCCAAGGATATAAGAACCGTTTTTTTGTTTGAATTATTTCAGCAATAATCTCGGTTTCTCTTATTGGGCCTTCCTCTATCATTCCACTCCTGAGGAGATTTTCTTTCTCTTCAAGCTTTTGCGAGACCTCTGATTCGAAGGGCTGTTTCGTCTCCCTTTTTAGCTGGGTAGCGTAACGCATGACGTATCAGCCATTTCATTTCACCCGATGCGTTGGTAAGCCACTCTTGGCAAATTTCAAAAACAAGTTGGGGATGATCCTTCGCCATATCTCCGAGGTGATTGGCGACGCTACGGCGGACGTAAAAATTTTCGTCGTTTTTCAATTTCTGCAAGAGGGGTAAAACTGGTCGAGGATCCTTAACAAACGAAGGAATCTGTTTGGCCCAAGGCAATCGAGGACGCG